>SMMW01000066.1:3787500-3939406 GCA_004794655.1 Marisa cornuarietis
ACAACAGTGTCAGGGAGTCACATTGATGTTCTTGTTAATGTTAAAACGTTTGATATTGCTGATTGTACAAATTATGAGGTTGCAAGAACTAACAAAGTAGAATTTTAAGGAGTTTTAACACAACAATACTGTATTTTTTCTTTCTTTCTTTCTTTTGCGTGATGGTTACCAGACCAGCTTGCAGAGATAAGGAAGATGACGCTGAGCAAAGCCATGTGCTATGGCTCCTCCCTCAAATCAGCTTCTGTCAATGTTTTCTTGGGAGCAGGGGTGTTCTTGCCTCGGGGTGTTCAGCTTCCTAATGGCATCTACGTTACACAGTCAGTGTCACTTAGAAATATCCACTCGCGTGTTTTCCGTGTGTGTTTATGTGTGCATTCGCGCGAGTGCGTTTGTGTGAGTGAGTGAAACAGACTAAACGATGAAATAGGAAATGTACCTATTTCTCCATCAGTATTCACCCAAGATAATCGATATCTTGTTGACAGGAACCGTTACGTGCCCTGCGAAGACCTGCCGGATATTGATCTCCGGAAGTGGTACGATTCAGCTGCGCAGTAAACGTGCGGCACAGGGCGAGTGACACGACCGCTTGGTGCTTTGGTCGAGTAGAGGAGTTTGTACTGCACAGACATTCAAAGCTGGGTTTTCCCTATTCGTGTTCACTATCACTGTCTGTTCAGACAACCTATGGCGATGTTTTTTCGTGGTCTGTTGGAGCGCTGAAAGAATATATAAATGTGTAATAAGTAAATTTACAGGACAAATTTATCAACAAACCTTTCTACCTCTGTTTGACAGTGTTGTTCATTTATTTATTTCTAGTACTAAGATCACTTTTTTGAGATACTGTAATACATTTTCTTTCCTATCATGGGCAAAATAAAAACTGTAGCAAATAAGTTTGAGAAGTGAGCACATTAATTGTTCATAACGATAAGAAATTCTTCAGAAACCACCACAGCTTAAAATGCATTCAAATAACATCACCGCACAAAATATTAAACTCGTTCAAGTCAAATAAATTTTTAATATGTCTATTGTAGTAGAACAAATATTAAAAAAGCTTCCCTCTTATATAAAAAAACAGTGCGGGAAAATACTTTTTGAAAAAGAGAATTTACTTTGGAATATTTCTAAACTATGTACTATATTATAATGTTTCCACCAATTTGAGCGAGTGGTACAAAGGCACAAAGATCACAATGCTCAGAAGGAGGTCAAAATCGTGATATCACAAAAGTTCAATGCGACTATAATTAACATACTGTCACAGCTGTAAGCTTGACATTGTAAGCAAATCCATGCACAGACTTTGACGACTGTGTGCATGACGATGGTGCTTGCTGACTTGTAAGGGACAGCGGTTATTAAGTAAGATTTGAGGAAAAGAAAGTATTATATAGGTTAAGCCTAGACACGTAAGAAAAAAGTACTCAGGTAGATCAGATAAACAATTAAGCGTTGAACTTTGCACCATCTTTTGGGAATTAAGAAATGTGTGATTGGTTGGCTGGTATAATTTTGGCTGGTTTTTGCATGTGGTAGGTGGCCTGCTTTTGTAAGATACGATTTTTCAAAATAGAAATAATTGTGATAAACACTTTCCAACAGTATACTGGTATACGCAACATACACTGCTATATACAATAGCTACACGATTTTCTTATGTTTTCTATAACTCTCATGTTCAAGATGAATATAATTGCTGAAACTGCAGGAATTCCTTCCAAATACAAACTTAAAGCCGATACATGCACATGAAACTGCACTGACACCGACATTGAAAGAAATGCACCTCCAACCCATGTCATAAATTAAGGCGTCATTTTAGTACATATATGACACCTGTCCATACTAGACAAAAGGAATTTATAGCCAATCAGCATTTGCTATTCATTCCATAAATTTGTTTTTCTTGTCTTCAAGATACTCTTACCATTGATCAGGACGAATACCACGAGGGGAGGCGGGGACCCAAAATTTGTAGCACAGCTCTTGTCTATATAAGGTTTACAGTCCACTAAATTACTTCGTACCAAGAGTCTAACTGGGCTGTGGAAGGATGGTTTTATTATATTTTCCTTTTCCCAAGGAGATGAGCAATGACGTCTTCACCAAACGGCTTCTGATCAAATATACAGTAGCACGACATATTATCTGATTAAAAGTAACATTTACATCTCATGTAGATGCATTGTCTGAGGATTTAAGTGTTGTGCTATGTCTTTGTTTTATTTAATTCTATTTATATACAATATTAATTTTTTTCATGAGGCCAGACGTCGGCGCAGTCGAACAGTTATTTCTTCATTTACGTTTATTTTGTGCCTTCAACTTCACACAAACACACGCGCGTACACACACACACACACACACATGTGCATGTAGGTTGCGCGGCTGCAAATGGGGGTGGGGATAAATGAAATCAGATTATCTTTGAGACAGCGAACCAAAAGTACTAGCCCTTTGTTTCCATAACGAACATAGCCAAGAGGAAAGATGATTAATAAGAGGAAAACAGACCTGTTGTGAAGCAGGTTCAATCCCGCAGTTGTAGCAGCGTATTAAGCTGTAAAGTCTCTTTATCATTCTACTTCCAATCAGTGTCAAACAACGGGGAATTTCCACAGAAGTTTGCAATCGACTGCTCACGAAACTAAACCCACGCCTGAGTTTTCGTTCTGCCCACACACAGCTAAGACGTTGCTAGGCTACAAGTCTTTGGGCGCGTGGATATCACATGACATGCTAGCATGTCTTGAGACGGAGGGCAGGTCATGGGAGAGGAAGAGAAAATGAGAAAGAAAATGAATTGGCCAGGCAGTTGTATGTGTCACGTGTAAAACGATGCAGCTGGCATAACTGGCCAACATACTTAACATAGCTGTATACTTAAGTCGGCGGGTAAGCGGCTTTGCCAATCTTTGCCAGTCTCCCGACCACATATCGCGTTAGTTGCGCGCGCACTGCGAACGCTGGCGTTTGTTTGGGCGAATCTTGCGTGTTTGCTGGGTTTTTCAGACTTTGACTGCATGAAGGTCAACAACATGTACAAAGTGTATGTGCAAACCTCTCAAAAGCACCGAATGCTTTTCTACGATCCGAGGGAGACGATAGAGAGAGACAGACAAACGGACACTTTCTTCTCAGATAGACCAGTTAAAAATGTTACAGCAGCAGTGAGCCTTTGAAACAATTAAGTGAAGTTATCATGATTCTGAGGTAGAACACGTTTTTCAAAAAGATAACCACAGAAGTAAAAGTTAACTGAAAGATAAGAAATATAATGCAAGCACTAAAACCTAACAAAGTATTGATTAAAAGGTAACTATTGAAAGCAACCACTGTGAGGAAAAAGCGGGAACTAGGTCAAGTATAGAACTGAAAGATGGGTAAATCAAAAGAAAAAATAAATAACAGATTTAGCCATGAATGAAGAAAATGAAGTACTGTGCACTTTAAAAAAGAACAACAAGAAGTTAAAATGTACCTGAATCACAGTCTCTTTTAATGCATATCCATCACCATAGCAACAACCAATAACCCAAGGAACCAAGAAAAAAAACTTGATATGGCATTCAGTGTTTGTGTTTCAGTATAAAAATATCCCCTATAAGATGCAAAAGCTGCAGCAACACCAACAGTAACCCCCATCATCAGCAGCATCAGGATTTTTCATAAAATTTGGAATGCTGCTGATTATGAAAGGCGAATAACAAATAAATGTGTAAGACATAAAAATAATATAAAAATATATCAGTCAATTTATATAGATGAATGTAAAATTTTATTTAAAAATTTAGTGCACACTGCTTTGAAAACCAAAAGAACTTTATAAAATGAGTTTCTTTTGGTAGTGTCTCCTGCACAGAATGAACTCTGAGAATGTCGATGAATGGCCAGACCTTCCAAAAGCTTCCAGTTATGTGTTACATGACTGAGCATTCAAGACCACTACTAACACTTACAAGGCACCATTTACTTTCTTCCCACTCTCTCATACACACTGACTGAACAGCCAGAGTAGAGTTGTACAAAACTTTAGCCTATCACTATGAACAGATTGACAGAATAAACAGAGGAAGGATATTTAATTATATCCCCCTCAAACTGACATTTCCACTCTAATCTGACATCAAATCTGAAGAATGGGTACTGTATCAGAATTCACTGCATCGTAACTTAAGCAAAAGCAAAAGAGAATAGTTACAATCTATGCATGAGTTTAAACTGATAACCTACTTGAAGTTTGCAAGAAAGAAAAGGCATGAATTAAGAAGCTAAATTAGCAGGTGTTACAAGCAAAGAATCATGCACAACATTTCCTACCTCATAATGGCAGCAGTAACAGGGATCAATCCTTCATGTTCTTGTGCTCTATGCCATAATAACTAGGCACAGAAATTGTCATCACAAAATGTCTCTTCAAAGAACATAAACAACTTTCAAAATCTCTGCATCACTCAAAGTAAAGAATGGTTTAAAAATATATACAGAACGCTAGTACACTGTTCCGTGCTAAAAAATAAGCTCATAATGAAAAAAAAAACATATGCTAAGACGCAGTTATTTTGCCATGCTTGTGTCTTTATTGTATGATGGGAAGTGTGCATTTCTGCTTTATAGAAGCCCATTGGTAGCTAAATCAAATTCCATCCCACTTGTATTTCTCACATCATCAACAGTCTAAATTAATCATATTACCATAGAGACATTTTCAAATATAAACACTTACATAAATTTTGTGACACAATTGCATAAAATATCATGAACTAGGTTCAGACATTATGTAAAATCTAACATTCTGATGAATAGATATCTAATTGTTTGTTTATTTGATTACATTTATGATTCTACAACTACATAATTCTTTGCATGCATGATGCTTTAAAATACATCCTATTTAAAAAAATATAATAAACAGTAAAAGCTGAC
Source organism: Marisa cornuarietis (assembly GCA_004794655.1). Taxonomy (NCBI): domain Eukaryota; kingdom Metazoa; phylum Mollusca; class Gastropoda; order Architaenioglossa; family Ampullariidae; genus Marisa; species Marisa cornuarietis. The sequence continues at coordinate 3,792,439 of SMMW01000066.1, forward strand.
AGAAAAAATGTCCATTGAATACACACTGTATGTGAAGCCAGTGAAGATCCTTTTCAATGTTCCCCATAACAATAGTGACAAATAAATAAGGATATAATGAGCAGTTACTAATTTGCAGTTAACATTACCACCACCTTCAAAGCCACTGAAATGATTTCCCAAAAAATAGAAAAAACCATGTACACAAGAAGGAGACGAATAAACAGTTTAACAATTATACTTCTTTATGTCTGAATTCTTTGAATTAGTAAATGCTTAAAAAAAAGCTTTCTCCATCTTGATTGCTTTATATTAATATGAAAACGTGAATACTGTTAGATAAAGATTTATCTTTGCTAATTGGGTTTCACAAGACCTTAGTAGCTTTATAAAGCTGTACAAATTTCCTCCTCTTTGTTCCATGGCATGTCTACACAAGCCTCAGAATCACTTTATCTTTTGTTCCACAGTATTAACAATAAACCTATCTTCTCTTTTTCTAACTGTCTATATATTTCCTGTTTTACCACCCAAGTTTATTTGTGCTTCAGCTGAATAACTGAAGCTGAAATGGTAAACACCTTATGAGAAAAATCCTGAGGTTGGATACGTACTGGGTTGCAAAGTAAACAACATTACATTATTTAATGGAATATAGTAAAATCAGGTTTTATGCATATGTCAACAAAGTTTTTGTGGTAAAATCCTTCAGAACAATGTAAAATTAATGATTGTCAGCTCACTGAAACATGATAAATTACTGGTAGTGGCCAAGGCAAATCGCTGACATCAAATCAAGAAACAAATGGTTTGTTGCCAACTCCTCCAGCCTTGTCATAAACAGCTTGCCCCACTTCACATGCCAGGCGATCAGCAGATTCCTGAAGAACATCACAAGATTTTCATGTTTTATGTGTATGTGTGTGCATATATATATATATATATATGTGTGTAAACTGTTAAAATATTTTTTAAACCTTCTCACCCTGTCATTTATAAATTCTGTTAATGCAATCATGGGCGACTTTACATGAAGAGTGGTAGCATGGAAAAGGTTAACAAGAAAATGATCTGAATTAGGGGAAAACTGTTTATTTCACTTCACTTGCTTCCCACTATTTAACTTCACAATTTATTATTACTATACCTGGGTGTCAGCTTCTGCATAAACTCGAACCACATCTTCAGTTCCAGATGGTCTGTCCAAGAAAGGATAAAAGGCATAATATCCACAAATGCACACACACAAATACACAATTAGTTTTACGCTTTTGCACTTCTGCTCTTATACCTCATACTTAACATGCAGCAGCAAGTGATTTATACATATATGTTAAATGAAGTATAAACCTTCAAAGTATCACTTCTAGAAAAATGTCAATGAACACTTCCTCCATTCAGATACTTTTAAGTACTGGTGTCAGTAACAAAGCTTCAGTATCATTTATCATTAATTTAATTCATGACAGATTAGAATAAGTAATCAAGACATTGTTTGGATCCCCACACCTGACAAATGAGCGGCCGTTTTTGTACTGTGACACAAGGCGGTCAATTTCTTCCTGTAGCCCAGAAGGGGATGTAGTTCTCCTCTCTGCATCAGTTGTCTGCACAACTGCTCTGTCCTTGACCTGTTAATAAAACAAATTGCTTGCACTGCTTGCAAACTTGCTGCACACTTTTACACCTCTCTCTCCTCTCTCTGCCATTCACCACAGCTTTACTTCTTGCCTCGGTTTAATTTCTTGTAACAAATGCAAAATCCTAAACAATCACTTTGCTCTTTCATGTTTGAAAGAAGTGTGAAAAAACACCATCTATTTAGAAAAAAACCTAACATCATGTTTACAAAGACAACCATGACTGCAAGAAACAGCAGCTGACCTTAATTTTGAGTTGCCTATTAGGAAGATCTGTGTACATGTTATCCCAGTCCACAGCACTCCAGCCTCTGTAGGCCAATATGGTCTCTACTAATAACAGGTCTGATATGGCATCACCAACAGTCTGCAATTTACAGAAGCTATTTCAAGCAAAAGACATAATTAAAAAAGGTCCAAAATGATTATGAGAAAAAGAATAGATGAAACAGATCAAATACAGACAGTTCACACTTCACACAAATTTATAAAATATATATAAGGTTGAATTTACATAACAATTCTGAAAGAAAATCTGCATTAAAAAAAAACAAACAAACAGACAAACAAACAAAGAATGAAAACTTCTTACGTGATGCAGACCCTATATAATAAGTGCAATGCAACAGTGTAAGCAGTTGTGGAAAGCATCTCTAGGTTAGTTTTTGGGTGACTGCAGACATGGCAAGGTATTTAATCTGTCTTCATTTTAACACATTTCATGACTTGTGTAAAGGTATGCTTTTGTGACTGCGTCGGTAGGGGGATATTTTCATTACATAAAAACTGCTTTATGAAGAGGTTTGTGAAACAGTTCACTTATTTTAAACAAGAACTGTCTTTAAATATGTGGTTCCTTTTTACATAGCTGTTCATGGGAAGTACCACAGTAAGAACAATAATTTAAAGATGAACCACAGACACTTTTTATGTATATTTCACCAACAAAATGTAAAATCTACTTAATATTTTTAAATGATAAAAATCAATTATATTTGAAAAATACATATTAATAATAAATATAATTAAAGTGCTCAGAACATCTATTACTTTTTTAATAGTAAATATGTTTATGTTTTAAAGAATTAGCTAAACACTTCTTAATTACTAAGCTCTTGCTACATTGTACCTTTAATTCTTGAAATCTTGAGATTTTATTCCAAAATTCTTTTCAATGTTTAAATGGAAGGTCTGTCCACAAGTTAGACCCTTAGAAAGTGCTTTTACTTTAGCCTCCATGAGATTTATATGGTCACAGTGTCTATTTAATCACTTCACTTTTCATGGCTGAAAGTAAACTAAATATGAAGAATAATTATTAAGTAAGCTAAAAGCCTTGAGAATATATGTAAACAAAGAAACATTACCTGATTGATCAAATCCATAGTGCTTGCTAGCCTAGCTACATTCTTCTGCTGATCTGGTGAAAGGCTGGAAAGCAAGTACAATTCTATTATCAGGAGAAGATGAAAAAAAAAATCTCTTCAATCTGCTACTGTAATATAAAAGAGTTAAGACATGAAAATAAGAGATTAAATACACTTGTAGTCCAATTTGAACTTTTTATGCAAGTCAAAGAGATTCCAAAATTAGGTAGCCTTGACAAACTATTACACTTCAGTTATCTCTTTATCAAGAAGATTCTGATATTATGTATTTCCTGAATGAATAATGATGAAAACTCAGTAATAAGAGGAATAAATCCTCACCACATATCACCAGACCAGTCTAACAACAAGTCACTCTCTTTTATGTGTATACATTTGCCTAGGACTTTTCTTTGCATTCTGCATTCAAGGGAGATATGGTTTTAGTTTCTAAATTGTATGGTCATGCTATAATGGAGTGGGAAGGATAGATCATATCTTTCCAATGAGACAAAGATCACTGAAGGTACTAAAACAAATTCATACTAAGTATTTTAGTGGATATTTTTGTTTCATAGGCCTAGCCATTCAACACAAATTACCTAGTGTCTTGACATCTTTTAGCAATAGATTCCTCTGCTTGTTTGCTGAATAGTACCTGCAGATAAACCAAACGATTTCTCCTCATTTTCTAAATGAAACCAAAATTTCATCATTTCTTTTGTATATCTGTGGTACTTTGTATCTAAAAATAAAGTTAAGCTACTAAAAAGAATGGTCAGGAGTATTGACTGCACATAAAGAATTTCACATCTACACTTTCAGAACTGAAGTTTGATCTTAGTTACATTATCCTGGATTGTTTGACTTCACCTATGAAACATATCATAGTTTCCGTAGTTTCAAAAAGTATTATTATAGTTGACAAAAATGTGTGTGTGAGGGCAGAACATACATATATGTGTGTAAGTGCATGTGTGTGAGTGACAGATAGAAAAAAGAAGGTTGAAAGAGTCTTATATCATGTTTTTTTCCTCAGGCTTATGCTGTTTGTTTTACTATACAGTATGGCAATACACAATACAAACTGAGCAATGCTCAGACAAGTTTGGCTATATATATATTATAGAACAGTATGCGGTATGCAAGTGATATATATATATATATATGTGAATATTAAGAGATCTTACTGTTCCATGGCCATTGGCTTCAAAGTAGACACCTATATCAAACTCCTGAGCTTTGTGATGTAAATATTTTACACCAGTGGGAACACATGCAACTGGAACTTTCTGTGTAACAAAATGTGTAATGGTGGAAGATTTGTCTATATTTTTCTATTTTACAAAGTTAAGAAAGCTCCTAAGGAAAATAAAATATTGTACAAAAGATACCAGATGTACTTTTTATATTTCCACAGTGTCATGTGAAAAAAATCAGTCTTCTGGCCTGTATAGCAAAAGTATACTGATCAACCGTGTCATCTTCTCTAAAGCAACAGATATCAGTCTATACTTTTCTCAGACTCAAAATAGTTATTTGTATATTTATCTGCAGAAGTACAACATTACAAAAAAAACTTTGTGTTGTATCTAGCATTCCCAAAACCATCACACAGCTAACCATTTTTTGTGTAAGGAAGTTAGTTGAGCTGCCATTGGCATAGGCAGTCTGTACAAGCCCCAGTTTCAGATTAAGACCACTACCAGTGACTAGTTCTTGAAGATAAGCAGCAACCTGAAGTCAAAATTCATACAAGTTGATAACTCAGATTCGGATGCCATTAAACTCAATATTTCCACTTTTATACTAAAGTCACTGTATCTTACAATGCTTACTCACAATATGGATTTTATTTACAAAAATTAAGAAAATATGGAATAATTTGATCATTTTTCAGACACTTTTCAATTTTAAATAGAATAATGTCATTATTACTTGACAAGGAAATATACTATCTCCAAAAAATGCTGTTGACTGGTAAGGAGGATGTGACCATATCAATACTCATTTAATACATTATGTCTACTCCTGCAGCCTAGTACCAATAATGTACTTCTCTCTAACATGTAACAAAGTACTAACCAGGGTTGCGATTTTATCTCCATCCAGCAGATGGAACTTGTTGTCGTTATCCAAATAGAAATAAACAACTCTGTCTGCATCTCCATCAAAAGAAGCACAGCGCATTCCACTCTCAATTGCCAGACCTATGTCGCAAAAATACTCAGCATCTTATTTAGCATTCTCTGGAGGTGAGCATGCCAGGATCAAAGAAATTTTTGCTTTTAAAATTGAAGAAATCCATCAACGCAAGGGAAAGGTACTTCTTGCAGCTGTTAAGCATTACTATATATATATAAGGGTGCAGTTCCTGATATAAACATGGAAGCTTGTTTCGAATGCTGTAATGCTAGGCACACATATCATCTAGCCTTTAGTAGGTGTCCACTTTACTCTTCTCTCTTTAACCCCTTAAAATATTATTTATACATTTACTTTCTCTATACATAATTTCTTTATCTCTTTCCTACTCATTTTCTGTAGCAGAATATGTTTGTTTACTACACTTGTAAGTATGGACATCTAAATATGCACGCCCAAGTGCATATCCAAAATTCTTTTACTCTTTTGGGCTTTTTCTATAAAGTCATATTTTATATATATATATAGATATATAAAAATCATCATTATAAAAACAATTATGGTGATCTTACCATCTGGTGCACATTGTTGAACTTTCACATAGTCTGCGCCACACTTTGAGTACACGAAAAAAAAAAACCATGAAAAGATGGCTCATTTTTAAAATATTGTCAAGCATTTATTTCTTCCTGCCACCAAAAAAATAAATGTGCACTTTAAGCTAGAAAAAAAGTTACAGTACATTTCCCTCCACACTAATGACCTCAATAATATAACAAGATCTGACAAGAGGCCAGTATTACCAAACATGCAAATAGCACACACAATGCTCTCACACACATGAAGCAACACAAAAAAAGCAATAAACATATAGAGACAACCAGTGGGAAGAACGTGTCTGCCAATTCGCTGGTTATATCGGGAATTTTTAAATCACCTACCAATTCACAAGTAACAACTGTCTTATAATAGGCATAATCGCCTGTCTGAAATGTATTAAACATAATTATTAGGAAAGAAGTACATTTTCTCACACGATAGTTTAGCTTTCCCTGGGTCCCATCGTTAGAGATATTCAGCTGCAAAAGACTGCCCAGCGCTGTTTGAAGCTGTCTGGCTTTAGATGCTCCAACTCCATTAGCTGCATCCACATTCACTTTTGGAGAGTATTTCCTTTTGATGCCACTCTTAATAAAAATGAATATTTTTTGTTATGACTTTTGCAGAGGGAACTAAACTTGTTCACAACATCAATTTAACAATAATAATAATGATAATAAACATTTATATAGTGCTTTACAGAGAGGATATACTGAAGTAAACTGAATCACCAACAACCATGCACCCATATTCACATACAACAAATACACTCACTTCACCAATAGAAATACCTGCTCATACACAAAGTAAATACAGACCCATGTTAGGTAAAAATACAAACTGGAAACTGCCTGTAATGATGCTAACAACTGTTTTTCACATTAGTTACTATAGCAATACTATATGCTTTTTAAAGATTGATTTTTCAAAATGTTACCTCAGTCTGAAGCTTCACAAATGCAGCAGCAAGTTTGTTGAAGTAACCATCTTCTGTAGGTTCTCCATAAGTCTTGTTTGTATTTTCACAGCAAACCATGTAGTGAAGTTGTGGAGTTGTCAACAGGCCTAAACACAGAGAAACCAAAGCATATATTATGTGGCCAAGTAATCTTTATTTACCTTAAATACACATTCATTTTGCATGCAAAATATGAATATTTATGAATATGATGATGATGATGATGATGATGATGATGATGATGATGATGATGATGATGATGATGATGATGTTGTCCATTTGTAATGCGCAGGTATCCATTCGGAAGAATGCTCATTTCGCAGCAAAAAAAAAAAAAAAAATAAATAAATAGATAAACACCAGGAAAGTAAAAAATAAAGACACAAGTGTTGCTTGGTTGTTTAAGTTTAAGTCCGTCTTAAATAAACAGATGGGTCTTCAGTCTTTTTCGAAACGTGGTTGGTGAGGTGATGGTGGACAATGACGATGGCAGAGCATTCCACAGTTTAGGTGCCGCGTTTTTGAAGGCCCTGGCATAATAATAAATAATGAATAATGAAGAGAAAGAGAAGGACGAAATAAGCAGTTGATTTTAACCTCACCAAAATCAAATGGCTGACCCTCCAGTGCTTGAACACCTTGAAGAACAGCTTGTGACAAAGGAAGGCTGCTTGGTCTGCAATTAGCATAAAAGACAGACAGTTTCATAAGAATTAACAGGTTCAAAATAATATACTTTAACCAGGTTAGTTCCGTTATATTAAACTTCTAAATGTGCATAATCTGAAATAAATATACAATCAAAAGTATATATTTACATTTTGCACACACAAAAACCATGCACACATTTATGTGTACATACAAACACACACACATACGTGTGCATATGCACCAATACACATATATGCATGCACTTGCACACACACACTCTCTCTCTAATGAATACTTTTTTCCTGTGACACTGCATGGCATTTTAAGCCTTTTAAGCATTCTGAGAAAATGCTTTGTCTTAAATGAGAAACAGTATTACAGTGTAATAACAACCTGGTGTCTCTTGCAATGAAAACTTTTGCTTTCACATTAAGATCAATCTTTTCTGCTTCAACAATGCTCTTGATTACAGCTGGAATACCCTTGTCACTGTGGATAGTTCAAAAGGTAGTAATCAATCACTAATAAAATAAACTTTTCAAGTCTTCCACAAACAACTAGCTTTACATGGAGATCCTTTTAATTTCGTTGTGTATATAATAAAGTTAGCATACACTCAATTTATCCATCTCTATTATGCCCCATTGTACTAAAAAAATGAAGTGGCTGGTGGGTGCTCACACTCAACATTCATAAGACTGAATATACAATTATAAAGAAAGCAAGATCTTTTGGATATATTTGTGCACATGTGCACACATGTAAACAAAATACACACACACACACAGAGTCAAACAAAGTAAACCAACCTTGTATTAACTAGCTGAGTTGCATAATTTTCCCATTCCAAAGGCATCATTTCGCCCAGTTTGTCAATTAGCTTGACGCCATTGTCTTCTTCTGGGTTGTGTGATGCAGTGATCATGACACCAATTGTTGCTGTTGACATACGTGTGCTTAGTTATTGGTGTATTATAGAATTCTACTACAGGACAGGGGATACAAAATACTGAGCTAGTATAATGTGCACCCAGTATCTGACCTGTTAGTCATTACCTGCTCCTGCTTCTCTGTGAATATCTATTTGTTTGCACAAGTTTCACTCACACTATGAGACAGCCGGTGAAATACTGTTTTAGAATTTTTCTGAGCAGTTGAGAAATCGCTAATGTGTAGCACATAAGCAAATAAAGGATTACGTAAATAAAAATCTGCACACATATAAGTTAGTTTCGATTCTGAAGAATTTTAAAATACTTTTCCTCTTCCACAACACCACCAGTATCTGCTGCTCACCTTTTCTTGACTGAGAAGCCAGAACTGCCAGTAATCCCATTCTGTACATGACATGGTCAAGATCATCAGCTCTGTGACAAAAAACAAGATTAAATAATGACAAAATCCTATTAATACTAATAGTATTAGGCAAAGTCCTCATCACACAAATACTTTTTTTTATTTTTTTTTACCCGACATGAATTGCAGTAAATTAGCTGCTGTATAATACACTTGATGATTCAGCACTAAGAACTGATATTTCTCAAATCTAATACATATAACTAAAAATATTTTAACATAAAAATATTGAACGGTGAGTAATCTGATATACACACATTTTACGCAAGACAAAAGTCACAATGAAAATAGCTTTTAAGTTGAATAAAAAAGTTCTAGATAATCAATATGTAAGATGTTGTTTAGATATTATCAAACTCACAAAAAATTATAGAACTGTCTAAAATCATGCACTTATAAAAGATAGATTAGTTAAGACTTTTATATATATATATGGCTGTCTTAATCACAGACACAATTTCACTAAAGGATTATACCACAAAGAATTATATTGTATCACAGGTATTAAGGATCAGCTAATTATTTACTCGGTGGGGAGGGGAGTGTTTATCTTAATATTATCTTGCATATTGCCAGTTACATGTATAGTCCCCTCACTGAAGGCTTTGCCCTTATGCTCGAGCCTCAAGAGATTATGGCATCAATTTATATAATAAAAATGTTAATTTTTTTTCAAGTAATTTCAAGTCATTTAATAATGAATGCTTTTTTAAGATTTGCTCAAAGCACTTTACAGAAATAATATACAGAAGTAAACTGTATCACCAACAACCATCCCATGAACCCATATTCACATATAACAGAAATGCTCACTTCTACAACAGAAATACCTGCTCATACACAAAATAAACTAAAAACAAAATAATTAACATATAATATAGAATGCTTGAATGGTTGCCCCCTTTTCACTGTTTAAGACAAACATTCCCATGTCTAAATGTCTAAGCATGCCAAAAATGCAAAATGAAGGACAAACAGAAGAGGCAAGAGAGAGAGAGCAAAAGAGAGAAAGTCCTGTTTGTTATCTGCAAAATAAACATTCACATCCTGTCTTGATCGATGTAAGGATATGGCTCTGACCCAAGGCAACTTCAATCTTCTCCCTGTCTTTGCCGATGCATGCCTCTGTGTGTGTGTGTGTTTGTGTGTGTGTCTTTGAAAGAGAGAGAAAGTGTGTGTGTGTGTGTGTGTGTGTGAAAGAGAGTGTGTGTTTATAGTGAGTGACAGGTCTTGGTCAGTGAAGGCTGTTATGTACACAGGCCTCATAGTTTTGTTACTGTTGTCCTAATGCGAGAGTAAACGAATATATGAACTGCACTAGCTCACTTGTATATATATATATTTATTTCATATGTATATATATATATATAAAGAGAGATTGCCCCAAAGCGCTTTACAGAAACAGAGACAAATATATCAACTTCCTTTCAACCCTTGATTTGAATCCAACTTTCTAATTTCTTAAAATATAAAGGCACTTTTGAGGAGGTCAGTCTTTATTTTGCAAAGGCGGTACTCATCTCCTCTCCCTCGATCGCTGTCTTACTCTCTTACTTGAGTCTATAAGGGATCTGGTTACTCTTGACTGGTCGACTAAATCACTAACAACAAAAAATGAAATAAAGTACTGATCGTATTCAGAAACAATATCTTTAAGGTACTGACCTACGATGATGATATGGCACATTTTAAAACTATTGTTCCTAAGTAAACAGAGGAGGAGGCTGTGATGGGATTTGGGGGAAAGTTGCGTCGGGAGGAGTTTGTGGGAGCGACGATCGGGTGACCGAAGTTTTGCGGACGTGCTTTCCTAGGGATGTGCCGTTTTATAAAGCTTAAGAAAGTGCACACTCAAAAAAATCAATGTAGCCAACATGCTTACCGGGTTCGAAAACCTGCAGTGCCATAAGTGATGATCTGGTCCTTCACGCGTGGATGTTTGTCTTGCGCCGTAGCAGCCGCTCGTTGGATGGCATCCATCTTGAGCACCTGCTGATGGGACAGCACTCTATCTGCCTTCCTCTCGGCTGCTAATCCAAAGGTACCGCTAATGTGTTTTACAGCTTTGACTAGACACGGTTGTATTGTATAACTAGCAAAGAATTCGTGCATGACATGAAAAATAACACTTACCTTTTTGAAAATGAATTATAACCAAAGGAATGCGTAAAGAATAAACTATTAAACTAAAGGGTAAAACTATAGGCTAGCTAAAGCCCTAGAAGTAGGAAGTAATCCGCAATGAACTTTGTGTATAATTATAGATAACAAGTCTCAGACTTTTATCTATATAGGTCTGAGCATTGAATTGTAGATTGACTGGATATGATCACAGGTTATGAATGCGTGTGTGCACCTGTGTGCGGGTGTCCGTTACGAGGTTGTACGTGTGCCTTATTATTTTACGAAGGTAAAGGATATATACATAACCACATGAAAACAATACTCTAGGAGGATTATGAGCTAGGCCCTGAAGCTCGTGAAGATGAAAGTGTAGGGTCAGCGCTACAGATGACAGTTAACTAACTCAGAAATTAAAACTGATATTTCTTTATTATTGGTTATCAAATGTCACTGACAGATTTGCATGCACAAAAACGTAAAAATAATAAAGCCCCTTCATGACATCAGGAATCAGGTAAATATATTAACACATGAAGATTGGTGTGTACTTTTTTGTTTACTACAATATGATCATGAGAGGTGGGTAGTGATGGGATTTAAAACCCCTAAAAAAACTGGCATCTGAAAACTCATTAAAACTCATCTATATCAATGGTAATCACTGCATGGTCTTTTCCAGATAAATGACTGCATAAATCTTTTCTGTCTTACAAGATTTTGAGCCATATGCAGCGGTTATGATTATCATGAAAGCGTTATAACTTTTCAGAAGAATGAGTGAAGATCATCCAGTCCGGAAGCGTCACAGACTACAGGGCGAAAAAGTGTGCAGTGTGTGTGGAGACAGGGCTAATGCTCATCATTTTGGTGCTTTGGCATGTGAGTCCTGCAAAGGTTTTTTCCGTCGAAATGCTGTCAGAATAAAGGTTAGTTACTAAGATACCTTTGTAGAGGTGTAGGTTTTGTTGCCTGCATACTTCTAAGTACATTAAATTGATGCCTCTGTATTTGTCTTTTAGAGAGTAGGTTGAGTTCCTTTTGTTGCAAACAAGAGATTTTGATTTTATAAAAGATCCTATTATTATGACAAATTTAGCTTTTTTATAAGATAATTGAAAACAAAATGCTACAAAAATATAGGTAGCTATAGAGGCAGATATACCTTGTACTTACAGGGCTATAACAAATTAATTCTTCCAGATATTGTTTTTCACATGTATGCACACATTTTATCTGTATAGATATCTGTATAGATATCAACAGAATTCAGCAATAGTGAATGAAAAGCTTCCTAATCAGGTTAAGATGTTTAACTTTTACCCTATATTATCAATGTGTGAAGCTATTAAACACGTGTGGGTTCTACAATTTATATAATTACTTGCTCTAATCATATTAGGATACCAAGGCATGCTTATTCCAAGGCAACTGCATGATCAACAAACAAACACGAAGCTTCTGCCTGGTATGTCGGCTCAAGAAATGTCTTGCTGTGGGCATGAATCCACAACTCATCTTGAGTAAGATATAATTATACATCTGCTTAAATCTACATATGCAAGTCATGCATTACAGTAAATCAACATATTAGATCCATTTTGTGACAGTTTGAGTTGTTAAACAGCTGATTTCTAACATTGTTGTCATTATATCTACAGGTAGAGAAGAGCGAGAGGAACTAAAGAGAAAAGTGAATGAAAATCGGATGAAAAGAGAAGAAAAGCCACCTTCTGAAAATTTTGATGGTATTCATGAAAGTCATATCACAGTTCCAATTGCAAGTAGTTCAGATGCTTCAAGTGATAAACAATGTTTTCAGTATAAAACAAGTATCAGTAAAGATGCACCAACAAAAAATCTGCTGGAGATTTGTTGTAGTCCAGAAATATCAAACATTTCCCGTTCACAAGGTGGCTTTGGATTTTCCTTCACAGGTGAGGGCAGCATGTTTGAGAAACCAGACTCTTCTGGCAGCATGAAAGTTTATTCCCCACAAACATCTGCTTCAGATTCTGCAGGCTCACCCTCTGTATGCTCTGAAGCATCATGCTCCACAGATGTGTCAGGACTCATTATGACCATCAAGCCTGTGAACTTTCAGCATCCCCCTCATGAGCAGCTTCCTTCGGACCCCAGCATGTACTGGCAGTTGTCTCCTGAGGATCGTAGTCGGCTGGCTTATCTTTCCTCCCTCTATCAGGAAACTGTTTTAGCTGTAGTGAAGGAAACACTAGCTCAAAAAGTTGCTGACATTAAAGAGTTATCTTACAAAGACTACCTACAAGATATTGATATCAGCCTTCTCAGTGTAATAAAATTTGCCAAGAAGGTAGAGGATTTTGTTAAACTTTCCACTGAAGACCAGATTGCTGTAGTGAAATCATCAGCTGGCGGTACTCTTGGCATTCGATGTGCAGCTTTGTACATTGTGGAAAAAAATGCATGGGTGACAACATCAGGGCTTCTGAATGTCCAGCAAATGTTAACATTATTTCCAAACTACCCTTTTCATCTACTAAAACAGTCTTGTCAGCTAAGCCATACATTAAAACACATTGTGAAAAACGATAACACATTGTGGAGCCTTCTTCACTGCATCCTAATGTTTGATCCCAGAGATGATCGGATTGTAAAGCGACATCTGGTAAATTCATTCCGTGATAAATATCTGTTGCTACTGAAGCATTATCTTGAGTCACTTTATTCTTATGTGTACAGTGACTACTACTTGACAGCACTTCTGGACCAGCTGCAGGAGCAACGTATCTTGAGTCTCTCAGAAAAATCTTACTTGAAAATTATTATTCCCATCCCCTCTCCCCTGATAGCAGAAATGATAGATAATTTAATGGATTAGAAACGAAACTGATTAGTATCATTCTTTTCTGTGATAAACAAAAACTTACTACTTAGCAACCAGCTGGGAGACTTCTTTCAGACAACACTGGACTGTTCAGCATCTTGGAAAACATCATGTGAAAAAGCCTTCATGACAACCAGACCTCATTTCCATTAGTGGGAGGCATCTGTGTAACCTGTGCTTTGCAGTCAACATTGACTGATGACATGCAGATGCAGTGAAGTTCAAGACCTTAAAAACAGACCAAGGGACAGCACAAGTGCATACAGGATGATTAGTGCTGATGAGCTTTCATGCTTAACACCAATGGGCATAGCAAAGCACTATATCTATATGAGCATCTTTGACCCATCTTTTCTGACAATGCAGCATCATGGTAGACATTTGCATCATGATTACAAATGTGACAGCAGCAATGGCCAGGCTGGGCAGGACCTGGTGAAGCAACAGCATCAAGTACAGACTGTACAAGTCCCTTCTGGTCCTCATTCTGCTGTAAGGTTGTAAAACGTAAATTCTGGTCACCGATGCTGAAAAATGAATCCAGGCATTTAAGACAAAGTGTCCAAGAAAACCACTTTGAATCTCCTGGTGTTTTTTTACGGAGTGCAATTGCCACCATCATGGACAGGGATTCCAATTAAAAAAACAAAGCAGCACAAGCATGTTGTCTGTGTACGACCATTTTTCAGGACATCATGGAGGGTGGTTGACAGTAAGGTGAACAGAGGCAAAAATGGATAAAATGAAGAAGTAGACTGGTCTTTCCATGGAGGATCTACTCACCACTTCTCAAGCCCAGCCTAACTGGTAAGCTTCCCACTGATGATCTATACAGGTGGGCCAGCTTGGCTGGTGATCAGCAAATGCACTGTCCATCAAAGTGTGGATGATAATGAACCCAAAATATAGCAGCTGCAATTTATGATTTAAAAAATTCCAAGAGTGTTTAACTCATAAAAATCAGTTAATAATGCATGCAGTAAAACTAAAGAATTTTATCATAAGTATGAAGATTGTCAGAAGAGTGTTTTCAGTCAAGTAAGTCAAAGTAAGTCTTCATTTCCATAATTTTTACCCAGTAAACCAGCTGGTTAAGAGATTGCTGTTCATGATAATGGGGATGATGGCAAGAATGGGAATGTAATGTAATATTTTTATATTAAATATATTTTATACATACATATTTCTTTGAGGGGTGACATTTATAGATGACCATTCCTACCATAACATGATTTATGTATATACAACAACTCTGAAGTGGCTAATCACTTAAGATGTCACTGACCTCGACAATTTAGTGTTGACGAATGAGTCATGTGTCTACATGACTGGTTTTCACCCACCTCCAATTTCTAACACTTCTAATGATAAAGTCAGATAGTGAGATAACAAACTAGTGCCAGCAGGAAGCTATGTTACAGAGATATCGTGACCAAAGCAATGTTTGGTTGCACAGTTTGGATCTGGTGCCATGGTCAGTGCAGATAAACTTTGACTTGAAAGATTTTGTCCCTTGAGCTTACCAACAAGAAATTCCTGGGTAGACTTGTGTTAAAGGATGAGGGAGAGCAAAATATGACTTCATGTGATTGAGGACGGAAGACAGAATGTTAGAAAGTATTCGCTGAATACCTGTTGTCTGTGCCCACAGTCTTTAGCAGCAAGGGGTAGCTATTTACGGGTAAGAGTTTCTTGATTTCTTTTTTTGGTCTACACCTGTTTGCAAAAGAGTTAAACAATACCAAGATTTAATTTATAATTATATACCTGTTCCATATGTGTGCATGTTTTCTTCCAAAAAAGAGGATTCATCACTTCATTTACAGTCTGAGTGACCATCAATAAATCTGAACAGAATATCAGGGACAAGTGTTTTTGAATATACATATGTTCAATAGGCACAAAAGAACATGAGGAAAGGTCTGAAAACTAATAAAGCATATGTAACAATAAATGAATGTCTAAGAGAAAGATTTGAACAGTTGTATTAGCATATGCATATAGTGGTTGTGCAGTGAAGTCATATACCTCCTACCTTTAACAGATTATTTGTAAAGTATGTTTGTGCCTATGAAACCATTGTGACTTGCTTATAGATTCTTTACATGATATGATTAAGCAAATGATTCAGTACTGGGCTCACAGAAGACATTTACAATTAAAAATTAATCAGTTTATTAATCAATTTCTTATTAACTACTAGTAAGAAATATAACATTTATGATTAATGATTAACAATGAGATCCTTTGTTGATTGTTGAGGTCGAGAATTCACATAAAATGGGTAACCGGTTGTTTCGAACTGACCCTAGTCGAAACGACCGTTAGTTGAACTGACCCTAGTCGAATTGACCTTAGTCGAAACGACTGGGAACCCATGAAATGGATAGCTATGGTTACATCTAACAAGTTCCAGAACTGGCATGAGGTTACAGGCTTATTTTATGCTGCTTGTGTATGTGCAGTGACTGATATGCCAATCACCAATCAATTTTTGAAAATAGTTATATCTCTTTTATATTGTTCTTTTATATTATATTCAGAAATTGTTTTTCAAAACTTTCTGTTGCAAACAAAGTGTATATACCTTTATGCAGTTTACTTGTTGATAAACATGCATCTATAAACAGCATGGTGGCTCCTGCTTTCCGTCTATAGCATTACGCCTATTTGTGACTTTGAATAGAAAGAGAGGTGTTAGTTAGCCATACTCATGTACATCTATGTTGAAGTACACATACTCTGAACATGGAAAAACTAATTGTTGAAATTTAAATAACTTAAAATGCATTCATAAAAATGAATGTTTTAAAAGTTGAAATAAGCAACATTTGACGTCAAATAAGTGAAGTTTTAAAATACTGGCCCCATCATTGCTAAAGTGTATACGAATACGAATGGTTTATTTTGTTAGGCCTTTAGGCCCATTCAAAAAAGATTATCATGCAACATGTTACAGGGAAGATATATAGTATACAATAGATGCAGGGTGTCTTCAGCATAGAATAGCATCTCTTTTCTTTGCCGCTAAATATATAAACTTGGAAAGATTGGACAGTATTTTTTCTTTTTTTGTTGACATAAGCATCTGCAATTTGGAATTATTTGGTCTAATGTAGTACATTTTCGGAATGAAATTTTTTCTCAACTCTTTCAGGCCTGGACAACATAGTATAAAATGTAACTCATCCTCTTCATCACTTTGACACATAGGGCATATTTTGCTTATATTATTGTCAGAATATCATAGAATATGTGTCATTATGTCTGAAATACCAAATCGAAGTCTCGCTAGTGCATTTCTGATGAATCTATTAACATCCAGACTCAAATACATCTCTCTGTGAGTCACAGATTTAATTGACTTATAGAAACTAAACCTTTCACTGCTATTGATTATAAAATTCTATTCTTGCCAGTGACAATCAGTCAATTTTTGTTTAAAACATTTTATAAAATTGCTTTCTGATTCCACCCCTTGATTTAGCCAAACATGTCCAAAACCATACCTAAAGAGAAGTAACCTGATCTCAGATACCCAGTTTTGCTTTCCATTATTGCCTAATTGTTCTAACATTTTGTAAGCTCTCCATGGAAGTCTTTGTTGCTCCATCCTTGTTAATTTTATCCAATATCTGACACAACTTATGTATATGTTAACGAAAAGTAGATATCTGCCAAAATCACCGTATATCATTATGTTAGGAGTGTCTGTGCCCACACCCAAAAATCTGTTCATAGCATATGTGTGAACGTTTTCAATTTCTATACATACACTTCCATGAAGGCCCCAAACTTTGGCTGCATAACATAAGATTGGTTTAACTTGCATATCAAATAGCCTGGTAAAGACATTCACAGAATGATTTCCTATCTTGTATAATGTATTAATGATGCCAAATACTGCTTTCTTGGCCTTGACAGTTAGGTCTTCAGATGCACGGGACATTGCTAAAGTGTTATAAGATTATGTATAATATAAAAAACAAGGGAAAGAAAAAATTGTATTGGTTTCTTGTACATAAATTTACTTTGATCACATAATAAAAGCACCAAAGTTGCCACCATGATGCATAAGAGGAAAAACCTCTGCTCATTCCTAATTTTTAAAGAAAATTGTATTTTGTATATTTTATTTGCTTGACACATGTATATCATGTAGATGAAAAAAAAGGCTAGAACTTTGTTTTGTCTTTTTGTCTTTGATGACAGAAATTGCTGACATTTAGACACAAACTAGTTTTGCCTGAAAATTGTCCAGAATTCTCTCTTGATTTGTTTTTGGCTGCCATAAAATTATTTTAGCACAAAACAAATTTTCACATCATAAAAACCCAATGTAAGCATTAGTATAAAACATTTTAATATTTAAATTGTATGGTGAAAAGTTGCATGCATTTTCTTTCTGCAAGGGAGCATTGAAACAGGCACTATCCAATGTTGAAACATGGTTGTTTTAGCATGCACTAGAAAAGATTTTAAAAATAAGCTTCCAGTGTATGCTGATGGATATCACATGTCTGGACAATTTGGAGGAGCCAAAAATGAAATCACAGTGCTGTGCATATTTGAAACAAGGTTCATGAAAAGCAATTTTTTATTTGTAATCTGTTTGATGATGATGGGCCCAACAATTCTGTGACAGGGATCCATTCTTTCACACCTTCACATGGTATATAATGGCACTAGCAAATTACACTCACACCAGCCTGCCGAGTCACTTCAAGACTTTCTGTTTTGTCTCAGAACTCTCTTTCAGCATTTTGTCATTTTATGTTCTTAGAAATGAAAAACAATGCAGCCTTACATGAAAGTTTATCTTTAAAAAAATGTATATATAAACACACTATACCATAGCAGCAGGTAGCTAGATGAAATCTATAACTATAAATGATTTGTTGCTTACATCAATGAACATGATCATAGATCACATCTATCAATGATTTGCTACAGGATCAAGACCAATTACCAATATGCTAAGTTCTTATACCAGCATCTGGCACTTTTTCAAATTTGCTCATTACAAATACTTCTATTGATAAAACATATTATGAAGTCTATGTACATGGTTCAATAAGGTGAAAAGGATGCTTTGGTAAAATTTGTTTGTGTTTAACACCATGCCAGCAACTAGGGCTATATTACGGCGACTTTGGTAAAATGGCAACATAAATTGTAACTAGGCTTTCATCTGCAGTTACTCCTTTGTGCTGATCTTGACATTTTAAAATTCATTGATGAGGTAATATTTACAAACATCACTGCGATTTACAGGCCATATAACATTAAATAATGTTGAAAACAAGATTTGGAAGATGTCAATCACAGTGAGAGTTGGACCAATACGCTTTATTTCCTCAGTCCCTTCAAACATTGAAGGAAACAGATAGCTTTGTGGTTAAAGCAATGGCATTTAAACCCGATGGTGCAAACCCTTGCTGGTTCAATATTCATATGACTGTTTGCATCCCTCTCAAATGACTCAAAACTGTGCTTGGAATAAGTGGGGTCGTCAATGTGCCAATCTCCAACAACTATGAGATAATGGGACTACCTTGACCATTTTTTCTTAACCCTTTTTTTAAACTTCACTGAATAAATGTCTGTGTACAGATAATATTAATAATGTGAACTTAAAATGCACAGCATCATGACCAAGATAGATTGCACTGGTGAACATTGGCGGCATAAGTATTTCTAGGCAAAGTGGAAAAGTAGATCCATCTCTTTACAAGGCAAAATGATAGTAAAAAGGTTACTGAAGTAGACAGCAGCATGAAATTCGGTTGCTCCCTCTTAACTCTGATTGTTAACTGGGTTTCCCAGATGTTGTGCAGGGAACTTATTAGAAAATGACAATAATGTACGTCTCACCTCATCATTTCACCCTTGAAGGCCAAATAATATCACTGATCTAGATCATACAGCTCCACCAGCAGTTCATTTGAGATCTTGGGAAACATTTTCTTCATCAGATGCCGAGATTCATGACACAGGTCCCTTAAATAAAGGAGAAGTTCTTGTAGCACCAACATATATCTATCACTATGGCGATAGGAGTACACTGATTCTAGGTAATGCCGCACAAGCGTAAGGAACTTTCCACGGATAATGTTCACAGATTGGCGGTCAGTAATGCGCTCATCATTAGGGTCAAATAAAATTACGCAGTGAAGCAAAGCATAAAGCGTTGTGTCATTTTTCACTATCTTTTTGACAGCTGTACAGAACTGCACTGCGTGATCAACATATGGATTGTCTGGGAATATTTTACGATGATGCTCATGGGTTATATACCCATAATTACACAACCAGGCCTCCTTTTCTGAAACATACAGGGCACAAGCCCTTAAAGTCAACACCGGGTCATTAGAAGCTTTTAATAAAGCTATTTGATCATCAATGCTCAGCTGCTGAAAGTCCTGCAAACGTTTCACAAAAGTGATAACACTTCGTATCAGTCCTTCGTGTTCCTCTATACACAGCTCTTTTGTGAGCAAATGGAGAGGCACCGACTCCTTTGGTGGGTTCATCTGCAGAATGGACAAAACTGTGTCTTGGTAGACAGATGACAGATGGGCTAGTAAAGAGCGCTCTTCCTCAGTCAAATGCCAGAACATGAATGGGTCAGAAGGGATCTGATCTCGTGCAACATGTTGAAAGTCAGAATGAGGGGACAGAGGAAATGAAGTGGAGACTGGAAGCAAGGACACAGCTGTGGGCTTTGAGAGCTCCTGGGATTCACCAATAAAATGTTGTTGATGTAAGGCATGAATGTCAGATGACAAAACAGAAGAAGTAGGTTGAGTAGATTTTACTAGGAAAGATGGCAGTGAATTATCAGCATGGGTGCTTGTGTCATTCAGCAGTGGAATACTGACTGGACTTGTGTTAATGCCAACTGAATGACCAGTCTCAAAGGTTTGCACAGTCACAGTGCCCTCCAGACTAGGTTCCTGCACCCAGTGTCTCACATCTGCTGGTGTTTCAAACTGCAGATGTTGAAAATGAGTGGATGATCTGCCAATACTGTTAAAATATGGCCTTTCTCTGTGGCAATCCCCAGGAGGATTATTTTTCAGCAGAACTGTCTGCTTAACAGGACTGGCCATGCCAGGCCAGAAAGAACAGTCAGGACTGATGGTAGTGGTCTGACCAGATGTTGAATCAATGTTTTGGGAAGAAAGATCATTTATCACCTGTGCTTTGTTTTTCACATTTTTGCCCTCATCAATGCCTTTCTTGGCTTTCTTCAAGCGTGCTTGCTTCTCTTCTTCTCCTGAAAATAATGAATTATACAGACCACTTCATGCATCATTTACATCTCTGACTTCGATGATGAAATACACCACATACTATATATATATATACACAGCATTAAAATTTAAGTAATAATTCTTTTAAATGGACTAAATATACATATTTGCATATATAACCTCTGTGTCATGAAAAATATTTCTCCCAGAAAAGGACAATTAACTAATTAGACACTTGAGATTTCCTGTGCCATTGCATTCAGATGCAGGACCTATATAAGTGTGTTAAGAGAAAGAGCAGCGAAAAAAGTATGAACAGCAGTCATACCCAGAATAAGTTCACGGCGCATTCCAACATGATAACATTTCTGCAGTCGACATGCAGGACAGAATCGTCTTGTGTTTTTGTCTACACAGCAGTTTCCCTGGAAAACACACTTCCTTGTTTCCTGTTTAATAAAAACAAAAATGCAACACTTTGAGAGCTTCTCTTTAATATATTTATATATTATTAATAACATTAAATAATTACAAAACAAATACTACTACTAATTATTATTATTTATTGCCCCTTAACTCTGGACACTGGTGATTTACTGTTTAGCTCTGGTCGCTCTTGTGGTAATAAAAGTTTACATAACTAGTCACATTCAGGTGAAGTGTGTTAAAACATACAAATGCTGTAATTAATATTTTTCCTTTCACAGCAAAGCAGACCATGTTAAAAGAGAACAAACATATAAATAAAAGTCAGGAAGCATTAGAAAATGTATCACTCTTTACATTGTTTAGCTATAACAAAAATAAAAAAAATGTATTTTAATTATTTTGTATTAGTCTATCTTCAAAATATAGAATGCATATTTGTGTGTGTGTATGTGCCTCAAAAAACCATGTGTAGACCTTCCTTTAAAACCTTTCTGCTGCACGTCTTCATCTGTATGTTATGTCTACAGATGGTTAAGAGGTATTATGACTATGGAGGTAGGAAATTTAATCAAAACTCAAAGCTTAATAACTGTTTGCCATCTCACCCTTCACCTAGGACATAAGGCTCAAAACAGTTCTTCTAAACATAATACCTGTGGTCTGACAGCATTTCTCCGAAAGAAAGCCTTGCACGTTTCACATGCAAGTGCTCCAAAGTGATGAGCCAAGGCGCTGTCCCCACACACTTGACATATCTTCTTTCCTTGAACTCGCTGGCGCTTTCGAGGAGAGCATGAAATGACTATTGCTGGAGACAATTCATCTGCATTTTTCTCCACTGTCAACTGGTTTTCTGAGCACTTTTCCGATATCATCTGCTCATCACCCTCAGAAGCCATTCTTACCAGCTGTAACCAGTAGCTCTATACCAGAGCCAGCTATTGCTCAAAGAACTGCACTATTTTTGGTAGCTTTTATTCGTGATCGTTTTCTAAGACCATCCAATCAAGCCCTTATGGGTTTCTAGAGACAAGAAAAAAGAAAAATGCTAGGAAAAATAAGCAGTTTTAAAATCATAACTTAGTCTCCATCTAAAGACTTTACAGACACCCCAAGGACATATATAGTTGAAAAAGCAAATCTACTCAGTGGTTGAGTAACAAACCTCCAACTGGAAGTGGAAAGATTCATCAATGGATTTTTATGTTTAATTTCAAAACCAACCAGTAATATAGCAATTACATGAGATATTTAAAAACAGTTTGCACTAAAAATACTGTATTACACAACTATAAGAAGATACTTTTTTTTCAAATACATTTACCTACACAAATACATAAATGAGACAGAATAAAGAATGAAATGCATCATAATCTCATGGTTATGGCTCTTGACTGCAATATATGTTCATCTTTGAACAACGGATGTTTTTTAGTAATGTCTAAAATTCAATTGCCAATATGCATTTTATTCTGCTAACATATACTATAGTCATCTTCGATCTTCTGTCCCATCAATTTACACATTGAAGTAAAAAATATTTTGATGGGTAAATCCACAACTAAAATGATTTAAAATGTATGTATTTTAGGTGCTTAATAATAATTAATCGTATCGTTACTTGTTTCTAAGGGATATAAACAAGAATGTTACTATGATATGACAACAATATAGCCACTTGCTTGTCCGATATAAATGTTTACTTACTAAACAATGACAATCAGCTAAAGCAGCCGAATGAATGATAGTCTGATCACAACGAAATGTGACTCTTTAAATCAGATTAAAAGAACAGTCCCAATTACTTTTGTAGAATGACAAATATGCCATTCTGCATCATTCCACCCTTCCCTGTTTCCCGTGACCGTGCGTAAAACTCTCCTACTTGCAGTTTATGACGCCGTGATTCGACATATTGCACCATGCAGCAAGTTTGCCTGCACTTACTATAGGTCACTGGGTTGCATTTGCATAGTCAATGCTGACATATATCTTTGATACCATTAAAATAAAACTTTTGTGTACCTTCGATACCGTCATTCAGATGTGTAAAATTTGAAACCCTCACAAAGGATAAAGCCATTCGTCACATAAAGAACTACTGGTCTCATTCATCCCATATATGGTCCGTTTAGTTTACTTGGAATGTGCGGGTAGAGTATCTGAAGGTAGTCCTTGTACCCCATTTAGGCTCCGCATAGGGAGGCGCTCAAGGGTCGGTAACACCCACAGCTTTTTATTGCGTCTACGTGGATATACTCCCCTTGACCAAGGCGGGTTTACAATACAATACAACTTTATTTATCCCCAAGCTAGGGCAATTCCAAATAGTGCTCGCACTAGCAGTAACACATACATGATATAAAAATACATACATATCCATGATATAAAAAAAGATAATACATATAGGAGGAGATGGTACAGACATATACATGATGTAAAAAAGATAATGCGTATGTTGAAATAATCTGTTTCTCTCTCACACACACACACACACACACTCCCAGTAAGAGCGGATGTAGTGGTGACCTTAGGTCACCTTAGGCTAGTACGAGTCGATCAAGGCCAGTAGAACTGATCAGGTGAATGGCATGAATGAGTTGCGGTGGCGACTGGTTTTGCAAACGGGCATCGCGTACCTACAGCCAGACCGCAAGCAGACGACTGATTCTTGAAAATATACAACCCATCTTTCAGTAACAGTTTTTATACTTTTGTTGCGTCACAAGCAGTACGTGGCGTAGGAACAGGGGGGGGGCAGCCGCCCCCCAAAAAGATGCTGGGAAGGCAAGAATGTGAACGTTATTCATTGTCAGCATGGAACTTGCCCCCCCCTCCCCAAAGCCGAGTATCTTCCTACGCCACTGACAAGGTAAATACGATATATGCCTATGGCTTTTAATTGCTCTTTCAGACTGGTGACAGCATATACTGATGACTTTCAAGGTAGTCAGGAAAGTAAAAAAAAATAATAAAGACAGAAATGGTGCTAGGTTGTTTAAGTCTGTCTTAAGTAAACAAGAATGAGTCTTCAGTCTTTTCAGAAACCTGGTTGCTGAGGTGATGGTGGAGAGTGACGATCGATGGCAGAGCATTCCACAGCTTAGGTGCCGCGTTTGTGAAGGCCCTGGCTCCTGTGCGCTTCTTGTTTGTGTCTTCCACTGCAGGGAGACAGAAGCATGACTGGGAGCCAGAGTGCAGGCCACGTGACGGCTGGTAAGGAGGAACTACCTCTTGGAAATAGTCAGGAGTTTTGAACATGCAGGACTGAACAATCGAAAGCACTTTGGAGTCGATCTAACTGCGTAGCAGGTATATACCCCACAATGCACTATTACAGTAGTCTAATCTTGCTATGATGGTAGCCACAGCAAGTGAGTTGGTAGCAGCCTGAGTCAGCATGGGCCGTAATCTACCTAAAGTCCTCAAAAAGTAGTAGGATTTTGCCACAACAGATCGAACTAACATGGTTGCACGTGGAGAGCTCTGCATCAATAAACAGCCCTATGTGCCGTACACAGTCAGCAAAGGCTATGGAGGCGTCACCGACCTGCACGGCACTAATGCCGATGCTCCCGTCTGGCCTTGGGGCCGAACAGTAACGCTTCTGTCTTGTCGTCGTTGACTTTAAGACGATTCCTGGTCATCCAGGCCTTCACCGCAACACAACAAGATTCAAGTCGTTGAAGCGCAATCCTAGCCACTGCTGGGTCGGGGGTAAAACTGAGTATCTGTGTGTCGTCATCGAAGAACTGACGTCCCATCTGAGAACGTTCAATTACCCGTCCAAGCTGTGAAGTGTATACCGAAAATAATAAAGGACCCAGAACGGATCCCTGTGGCACGCCACACACCATGCAGAGGAACTGCCTCGATCAGAACTTTTATTATCAATGCTTATCTTTTGCTAAAGTGTTAATGCGCATTGAGCTCACTGCCAGGTGAGGAAATGCACATAATAACGATGACTAACAAATTAAGCAGTGTTTGTTGTTGTTGTCGGTCACTCAAATGGATACGCCTGCCTCTTGTACAAATGATGCTGTGCGCCGCAGGTCCTCCAGACTGCCGTGTAGCTTCCTTGATATCGGCGTCTCATCAGTCCAGATGCGGTGTCTGAGGTCTTCGTGTATGGGGCATTCTTGCAGTAGATGTTTTGTTGTCTGGCTGTCTGTCTGGCACGGGCATCTGTCCGTCTGGCCGATCCGGAGTTTGGTGTATAGGTGGTGATTGAGACGGTTGTGGCCTGTCCTCAGTCTGAAAATAATGACCTGTTCGGCCCTTGTGAGCAGGTAGTATGGGTCGTTCTGGTTGAAACGTGGGTGCTGCTGTAGCCATTTGTTATGCTGTTTGGCCTTGATGATGGTTTTGACTTCATTGAAGGTGGTGGACTTGTCTTGCTGCTCTTTTGTGGATCCTTCCTTGGCAAGAGTGTCTGCGGCTTCGTTGCCAAATACACCGCAGTGGGAGGGAATCCACTGTAAGACGACTGTGTGGTTTCTGCATAAGGAGGAGAGAGCAGTGGTCAGGGCGTTCAATTACTTGTCTCTGGCAGTCTGTAAGGCCTGTAGAACAGATAGTGCATCTGTAAAGAAGACGATGTTGTTGGAGGTGTCTGGGCTGTTCTCAATGTGGGTGGCACCGGTCTGAATGGCCACTACTTCCGCTTTGAAGTTGGTGGAATAGAGGCCGGTTGTGAGGGAGAGGCGGTAAAGCAGTAAAGATTATGAAACTATAGCTTCAATAACATTGTTTTAATAATAAATAATAGTTCAGAACAATATTAATGTATATATATAATTATGATCCCACCTCTTTCACAAGTACTAATCACAGTGAACATACAGACACAAAACACAGAATTCTTGCTTGATCTGATAATACAGATTGGCCTTGCATTTGTAATCTTGTTCATTTTTATAGGGGTAAGGACTTCTATGGAACACTGGAAAACAACTTTAGTTGTATCTCCTATCTAACCTCATTGAAACAACTTCTCAAAGCGCTTTAATATGATGCACTGAAGCTGAAAATATTTGTCAGTTATGTTTAAAGTCTGCACAATACGATAGGATATTTAGACAATACAATACCACTTTATTTATCCGCAAGGGCAATTCCAAATAGTGTTCGTACTAGCAGTAATACATAAATGATATAAAGAGATAATACATACATATACATGATATAAAATACATTTACGTAATATAAAAAGGGATAATGCAGACATATACATGATATAAAAAGAGATGATGTATACATGTTGAAATAATTTTTTTTGTCTCTCGCGCACACACACGCTCACATACACACACATTCCCAGCAACAATAAATATAGTGGTGACCTTAGGTCACCTCAGTCTAGTACGAGTTCACGGCCAGTAGGATTGATCAGGTGAATGGCATGTGGAATGAATGAATTGCGGTGGCGATTGGTTTTGCATACAGGCATCGCGTTCCTACAGCCAGACCGCAAGAGTGAAAACTCACATTCCAACACATGATCAGAAATAGAGGAATGGGATGCATTCCTGAGGATTTGCTGATGACAGAAAGCTTCCAAGTCCCTCTGCCTGATTCCGGTGATCTTGGAACAGATATTAACAAGGCAGGCAAGACTATTCCTGTTCCCTAGGGAGAGGTTGTGGAACCAGGAGATGAAAGCAAAAGTGATTAGACTTTCAATGAAGGACTAAAAGAACCAAGTGAGAATGACAGAGCTGACAGAGAAAGATTTGAGTTTTCGTAGGAGGTACAGGCGTTGTTGACTCTTACGGAGGATCATGTCAGTGTTGCAGTCCCATTTAAGCTTGTTGCCAAAGATGGTACCCATATTTGTAAGAGTCGACTACCTCGATGGCATCATCATGGATAGTACTGATGACTGTCTCAGGCTTTTTCATCCGAAAGTCGAAGATCATTTCCTTAGTCTTAGAGGTATTCAAGACAAGGAAGTGTTCGTCACACCAGTGGACAAAGTCAGGAAGAGCGCCACTGTGAACGTGTTCATTATCATACAGAAGTGACATGAGGGCAGAGTCATCAGCAAATTTTATCAGAAAGTTCCTGACAGTAGTGCTTCTGCAACTGTTAGTAATGGAGACAAACAGCAGCCTTGACGCCCCTTGAGGGGAACCTGTAAAGGTGACAACAGGATCTGAGAGAAGACCATTAACAGAAACTCTCTGCTGTCTGTTTGTTAAAAAAAGTCCAGAATCCAGAGAGTTAGTTGGTGGGACAGATGGAAGTCTGAAACTAGACTCTCCGCTAACAAGTGAGGTTGCACAGTGTTAAAAGCAGAAGAAAAATCAGCAAAGAGAAGCCTGGCTTGAGCTTTAGGTTTCTCCAGATGTTTGTACAGCGTATTTAGTATAAACAGCTTAGCATCATCGACACCTATTCCAGGTCTGTAGGCAAACTGCAGTGGGTCAAGATATTTATCAACAGCAGTCATAACCTCACTTCTTACGTTTTCTCAAGTGATTTCATGATGAGTGAGGTAAGAGCGACTGGTCTGAAGTGGTTGGGTTGACTGGGCTTAGTGATTTTTGGAACAGGCACAATGTGCGAAAGTTTCCAAATATCAGGAATATGACCAGAATCTACAGAGAGCTGGAATAGATGTTGTAAAACTCCGCTAAGTTGTTCGGCGCAGTGATGGAGGGTGCGTCCACAGATCCCATCTGGACCCGGAGCCTTGTTAACATTTACTTGCCTCAAGAGATCTTTGACAGAGGACTAAGCAATCACCAACCCATACTCAGGGACCAGAGACTGTTTTAATGTGGAAACATTGAGAGAGAAGACGTTTCTCAAAGCGGGCATAAAAAGAATTAAGCATGTTGGGAAGATCACACTCATCAACGCCTGCAAGTGCCACTGTATGAAAGTATATTGCAGCTGTCCTTCCAGCTGCAACTGACACAAGTTAACACCACTCTTCAGTTCCAAGTGCAGTGGGTCAGACAGTTATAGCTCATCTGTCTGCTAGCTGATATTAAAGCATGCCTAGCCTTCATACCCTTGTGTATGACACCTCTGCCATGCAAGTATTCCAGAGCATGCAAGTACATCCCGCAAGATATATAAGACCAATAGCTCTATAAACAAGATATATGTGACCAATAGTTCCGGCAGATCGCCATGAAACAGTCATGCAGGAGGTCATGACAAGAACCATGGCCGCTAACAGGCATGACTGTTCACAGTTAATGGCGATGAACAAAACTACAGTAATGTGGGAGAATAGTCTCATGTTGTAACTGCTTGGTTAACACAACTTCTTTCTGTACATAAGAGAACTCGTGAACTAAGTTTTCTTTCTAGATCAATACATTTAACAGCCACCTGCAGTCCTCTTGGCGAGTGCTGAGCTAGATGCACTGTGGCTGTATCTTTATGACCTTTGCCTATTCCTGTATATAGCTGATAGACACAGGCCACACTGTCAAACTGCACGATGACCACTTCTGATGACAATAACGCATTGATGTTGAGAGTGACTTTCACCATGTTCTCTGCCAAGTGTGAGGAAGTGATGTCCTAAGACTTACTTGCTGGTGGTGAATCAGACAGCTGAGATTCGGAACAAGCCCAGTGCTTTGTTACTGATTGGTCTGGCTTAACTTTTGTCTGTCTTTAGCCTCTTGTCACTCTTGAATCTATGAACTTTACCAGCTACTTGTTTTAACAAGTCGTCTGCCCCGTGGCCCATGCTTGCTCTCAACGGCCCTGAGTTCACATCAACTGCTCGGAAAGCCATTGTATCATCTGTAGGAACACAGAATACATCAATAGAGACTCGGGTCAATGGAGGTGAATTCGCCAAAAGACTGCGGTTATCGATGCAATCACATAGCAGAGGAAAACTTCATACAGATTTTAAAGGAAAGGACTGACTGTGTGATCTTCAAGATCTTCAGAAGAAACCATTAGGCAGATACTTTGACCTATCGGTGGTGTGTATGAACCAGGAGAGTGAAACCAAAACTTGCTAATTTCACATACACACGCAAGTATACACACATCCCAAGAGCAATAACCATCGCAAAGGAACATCAACATCAATGCAAATTAAAGTATCCCATCTCGTGGTAGATAAGATCAAAGAATTTCTTACCACTTCTAAGAAAACGTTTGTTTATTAAAAAAAAGTCATGTTACAAATTAAAAGAGAATTTATTCACAACAGAAAACAGTTCAAAGGAAAAGGTGACAAGTAGAGTAATAATTCATACTGCAGTAACAAAACTATGAACAGCAGAGAAATTTACAATAATATGCTAGACTAATGTATTTTCTACCAATACAAGTAAACACATAATATAAACTCCTTCAGGTTCATATTGCATTCAACCATGTCTACATGTGGATAACTAATGC
Organism: Marisa cornuarietis; assembly: GCA_004794655.1. Classification (NCBI taxonomy): domain Eukaryota; kingdom Metazoa; phylum Mollusca; class Gastropoda; order Architaenioglossa; family Ampullariidae; genus Marisa; species Marisa cornuarietis. The sequence goes on from SMMW01000066.1 coordinate 3,822,189, forward strand.
CAAACTTTATGTCAGTTTTTAACATAATTTACAGTTTTTACAGATTTGTTATTTTAAAATATCATTTTAACAATATTTTATTGATATATATATATATATTATTAAATTTTACACATAATGAATTTTTCAGATGCATGTATTAGTTGCGATCTTACTACAAATTTCAGCCACAGTAAAAACTTTATTACCTTTTACTACCAGCAGTGCATTAAGCATATAAAATCATGTAATCAAGATGTTGACTACACCTTAAACATGCAGCCTAGTGATGATTCTCAACCATCAGGGAATCAATATGGCAATCATCTAAACACATTCTCACTAATTTCACCAGCTTCAGCAGTAACATGATGTTACATATCTGTATGTCTAACATTTTCTTTCATGTTTCCTGTTGCTTTGGTAAAGTAATAAAATGTCTACTTGCACATATGATGACCCACACATACACAGCTCATGTATCAGTTGAGGTCATATACTTCCAACAGCAGCTGATTAGATATTCCAGGAAATAATTTCTTTACAAGGTGCCTCTTATCTTGTGCTACTTCTCTATAAAAAGCAAGATTTGCTTGAAGAGCCATAAGGTATTTATCACTGTAGCGATAAGAGTACAAAGACTCCAGGTAATGTCTAAGAAGTATCACATACTTGTCACGAATAGAGTTGACAAGCTGTCTGTCTAAGACTCGATCATCACTGGGATCAAAGAGGATTAAGCAATGCAGTAATGCATACATTGTGATGTCGTTTTTCACAATTGCTTTCACTGCTTTGCAAAAATGCTTTCCCTTCTGAAAGTGAGGGCTGTCTGGAAAAATACGTACTGCATTTTCTGAAGTCATATAGCCAAAGGATGTCAGCCAAGCGTCTTTTTCAGCAATATAGAGGGCGCTGTTTCTCAGGCCAATTACCTGGCCAGTTGATGCTTTCAAAAGTGCTATTTGGTTATCGATGTTCAGCTGTTGGAAATCCTCCATCTGTTTGACAAACCTGATGGCATTGCGAGTTTGTGCTTCACACTCCTGTAGGTAACAGTCCTTTGAGATAGATTCTGGAATGATGTAGTCCTTTGGTGGGTTACTTTGAAGGATGGAGAGAACAGTATCTTGGTAAGCAGTTGAGAGTTTGGTAAGCAGACAGCGTTCTTCCTCTGACAAGCGCCAGTACATATAGGGGTCAGATGGAAGCTGGTCACGAGGAACATGGTGGAATTCAGCAGGGGGCTGAGGCATATAGCTTGAGGCTGTGGGAGTCGACAGAGATGCCTGACGAGATGTGGTTGAAAGCTGGCTGCCAGATGAACCCATAAAAATTCCATTCACAGGAAAAAAAACTGTAGACACACTGTCTGAAGTGCCTGCACTGGCAGGTGAATGGATGTTTGTGAAATGTGCTGCATCAGAGAAATCAGTCTCTGTGTTTAGCTCTGCACTCCAGCTGCTGACATCAGTGGCTGAATCAGAATGATGGTACGGCTGGTGCAGGCTAGCAGATGACTGTGATCCCTGAGTAGTGTACGTGGCAGAAGAAGACTGTTCAGCAGATTGCGGACTATGAAGTGCAAGCATATGCTCAGCTGGACACACCAGACCTTGAAGCTGCATTTCGTCATGGCTTTGGGCATTGGTGTGACTTGAAGTAGAAACTCCATTCCATGAGGGGTTACTTTTGTCTGTGTCGCCTTCGTTCAGCTGCTGGCGCTGCATTCGGTTCTCTCTCATTTTCTTCTGTCGCTGTTGCCGCTCATCCTCATCTGTAAAGCATGAGTTGTCTAGATGTTAAAACATTCTGTGGTCATTAACCTTCTCTTTGATTAACAATCTGCTGCCTCTCCTCACAATGATTTATTTTTATTGTTTTATTTATTGTTTTTCCTTATCTCTCCTATATTTTATAAACCTAAAGCTCCTCAAAATAATTATTTATTACATTTTTACATTTAAAAAAAGGAATGATGACATCTTCACCAGAAATTCTCTGTGCTAAAAGACCCCAAGTGCATGAGGCCCGTCCCATCTACAAGATACAAATCTTCAAACTTCGACATTTCGCAAGAGCACAAGCAATTAAATCTGTGATATCATGTTGGCACATGGGAAAATTAAATACCTTTAGCAAGTATACTGGTTTTACAGAGAAAAAAACTGATGTGAAATATTTCATTAATGATTAAACACTGCTTTGACCTATACACTCAGCTTCTGGAAACACATTAAAAATTAGCTTGGCAAAATATTTTCTTTAACTGAGGCAGACTAAGAAATTAAAAAGTTTTCTCCCCCAAAAGAAATGTTGCACTTACTCAAATCTATTGTGGCTTTTTCCTTATAATAAATTCCAGTTAAGCATTGTATAGTGATTTTCAGATCTGTCCCTCACGCATAATTTGTATTTATATCCAGTATTTCTGTATCTCTCACTCTCACTCTCTTTCTGTGCACCAATACCTGTATATGATTTACAGATAATTATTCAGACTTAATTTTGAAACATAGTTTTAAATACGCAAGTTGTACCTTCTGTTTGAGTAGTCAAAATTTTTAATAAAAAAATATTATTGCAAAGCATTCATCTCCAATGTAAAAACACATCATGCAAAGAAGGCACAGAGTAAAATTACCAAGTATGAGATCAGGCTGCATTCCCACATCAAAGCACTTCTTGAGGCGGCAAGCTGGGCAGAACCGTCTGGTTTTCTTATCGATGATGCAATTGTTTTGAAAAAGGCACTTTCTGGTGTCCTGAAAATTTGGGGTTGAGGGAAAATATTAACATTAAAAAAAGAAATCCAAACTGAGGAATGATAATGACTATGGACAATGACAATACATGTGGCAATTGTAACAATGCTACTTTGCATATGAAAGGACTGTAAAGTATGTGCCCCATATATGTCTGGGTGGGAATGCCCTTTAGGGATGATATTTTCCATTTATTAACCTTGATGGTGACTGTATCTAGGTAAATATGCTCCACCAATATTATAATGACTTACCCTTAAAATATTATTCATAAAATACAACTGATAATTATGGCAGTCTGGTAACAGTCAGCCTAGAGAAATCTAAACCTCAAGTACAAATATATTATTATCTCCTGCTCCTGTTCCATGTAACGAAGGCTAAAGCTCACATTCAAACTGAACATGTAGCAACATTTTTAATACCATCTGACTAACTGTGGACTAAAAATGAACATTGCATGTAGATCTTAAGATCTCAAACATCATGTGAGAAATTATACTAACATAAATTTGGTCTTGTTTATTCAACTTTATAAATTATTGCTGACAACTGTTAAATCATAAGATTAGATTATGAGATCCACAATGAAGTAGGAGTTCAGTATTACAAACTCTTCACTTACACTTTTCTTTGTGAATGTCACTGACCAAAGCTGTTAACCTTTTTGTTATAGTGCACAAGAATGACCTAATATATGCTGACTGTTAATGCTGTGCATCTAGTCCACAGAACAGTTAACTTGGAGGTTGGGGATGATATGTAAACTGTAAAGGGTATGTAACCAGCATTATCTTTTGACGCTCTTGACCACAACCCCTAATGACTAGAGTTGATTGACAAATCTTGTATGTAGTATATTTAGTGTACACCGTGTTAACCAAGCACACATTCGTTTTTGCTGTCACTAAGACAGAGGTAACAAATTTTAATACAGGTGATAACTGATATAGTTCATGTGGTGATTTTATGAGGCGTATATGCCATTAAAAATGTGTCAAACCAATTACCAGAGGTTTAAGTGCATTTCTTCGAAAGAAAGCTTTACATGTTTCACACGCCAAGATACCAAAGTGATGAGCCAAAGCTTTGTCCCCACAAATCTGGCACAGCTTTTCTCCTTTTAAGCGCCTGCGTTTACGGACCAGGTGCTGCTTTTCGTTTGACGATAGGTCGTCGCTTGTGGTACTCATGCTGCTTCTTCAACTTCTCATATTTTGCATCCTAGTGTTAAAAATGGAATGAAATAGTGATTCAGAAAAACAATATTCTTTTTGAATGCCTTAGGGTTCTAACAAGGTAACACTGCTCATGAAACCTATTCAATTTATCATTCTAAATCTTTTTTCTACTCGTTTGTTCCACTGATTGTAAATTAAAATGGGGGAAACTATGTTAACTGATAAAGTGATGTTTACTAATTTACTGTTAAACACTGTATTATATATGGTTTCATGTTTCAACTCGTTATCTTGCCACCCGTTATCTCCTAACCCTGCCTCTCGACACGCATTGTATTCGTAGCAGAACGGATTTCCCCAAAAGTTATCCCTAGTTCCTATAGTCTCACCAGACAAATGATGACGAGATAACAGGTTTGGACTGTATTCATATATAGAACAAGACAGCTCTTTAAAAGATACAAAGTCTATATGAATAGCACTTTTGAGAAACAAAAATTACATACTTCCATTACATTTCATGCCGATAATTTGCATGCAACATACACAACTTTTCAGCGTCATTCATGTCATATGCGTAATTGAAATTTTTAAGCTGAAGCTGCAATAAATCACTAACTTCATTTCACGATAAACACACTTTATGACGTATTTTGTACAACATGATTGTAGCCTGCATTAGTTTCCAAGCTATATTTTAAAAAATTTTAAACACAATGATATTTTTACAACTTACAGATGTACTTCATGTCTTCTGCCGTGCACATAGTCGTGTAGAGTGATTACCCCTTAAGAATGGTGGGTTCGACTTCAGATCGACTGTTTCCTTCTGTCTGAAGTTCTCTAAAATGGATCACTTTAAGAAGACACAGACTTGCTTCCACAGATTCCCTGATATGTTATCTCATTATGGTTGTTCTAAGCATTTTCAGTCATGTTTTAGGCATTATTTCCAAACAGTTCGACTTTGTCCCATTTTCAGTTGAGTTGTTGAAGTTTTGTCCCATATTTGAGTTGTTGAAGATATGAACTTTTGCTGTTTGTGTCAGATTCGGTCAGTAGGATTTTTCACCACAGCTTCTACTTGTGATTTTTTTCCAGCCATCTTATATTTAAAATGTTTACCAAAGTCTTATCCTTTTCATAAATTTCAGGTCATTCCTTCTTAGTGGGCTTAAAAAGGTAAAGGTAAGCAACTCTTTATTTGTTTATGTTTCGAAACGCCGATCCGTGAATTAACAGTGAGTCAGACACATGTGCCAATGACTCTCACTTCTCGTTATAAAGAGTGAAAGCAAGTGATATGATTCTTCTTTCCAAGGGATATCACTTTCGCATTTGTGGTGTTTCATTTTGATCATACATAGAAACTGGAATGCGTAACAAGTAGGCCTAAGCGATGGATATTTGATTGTATCCTCGAGTGATCGAGTACATCGCAGTATTATCAGATTGGAACGAGTCAGTGTAATGTATGCTATCGTTATTGTATTACAGTTTAGAAAATCTACTTGATTTTTTTCTAACAAATTTATGATTGTAGATAATTCTGTCATAATTTTTATTTAATTTGGTCAACATTGACTGAAAGTAATTTTGAACGAGAAATGAACATAAAAAATGTGAAACCTTTGTCTAAATAAGTTCTGAATATTATTTGATGACAACTTTTGGCAGGAGCAAATAGACATGACATCAATTAAAGGGCATGAGAACACAAAACAGTCAGGCTTACCAGGTGCTAAACATGTGCGTAAGCGTTTCCGCATACCTGGAGAAAAGGTGTGCAAGATATGTGAAGATAAAGCACTTGCTCATCACTTTAATGTATTGTCTTGTGAGTCCTGCAAGGCTTTTTTTCGACGCAATGCTTTAAAGCAGTCAGTGAGTACTGTTGTTTGCACTTTACTACAGCTTATCTCAATAATAAGAAAATTACATTATTATCATTAGCATGATTTTGTCAACAGTAAACTACAGCAATGAAAATGATGGCCAGTTAGTTATGTGTACATCCTATCTGTTCTACTCCATCAATAAAATTTTTAATTTTCTCACTAACCTCCTCCTTGTTCATCCCAAGTAGTACTTAGCTCAGGCTTTAAAGCTGCATCTGGGGTCAAATCAGATTACCTGGAGTGATGCCATTTTTACTTATAATTTTTCATCCAACAAATGTTTGGAGTTAAAGGCCAAACTTCTACCCTAAAGTGAAACAAAATGGTTCAATTCAAGTGAAGGAGGTGAGGGGCATATGCAGTGCTAACTACTCAGATATTTATAAATACTATCAACTCCCTCCCCTAAGTTGAAACATTCTTTCCTGTGGGTCAGTAGAAGTTTGGTCTTTAACACCAAAAGGTTACTTATTATGACCCTGTTGTAGAACATAAGCCGTCAACCTCAATAAGTTATTACATGGACAACAAGTTTACAACAAATACAACAGTACACGTTTCACTGTTTTGATATTTATATCAATTATTGAATTAGATAAGCTTAAGTCAAATGGTAGATCAAAAGTTAACAATAAAATCACTGCCAGGAATCTTTTAAAAAATCTGCTGGTTCAAAGATCATTTTAGCCATCCAGCAGTGATAGGTACTGGATCTATCAGAGAAGGATAAACTTAAAGGTGGCAAAAGGAGAGAGGCAGAGGCCTTCCATGTGCCATGTTCTAGTCACATTGAACCACCACAAGTTCAGTAGAAGTTTATGGCCACTAGAATGGGGCCTTCACCTGTCTGTTTAGGTTTAGAAGGGATAACAGTAGTGTAAGCTTTTGAAAATACTTTTTTTTCTTTAACTTGTAATTTATTTTCTGTTTGTTTGGTATTTTAATGTTATCTTTTTTGGGGGTATTCAGGAATTGACGTGTCTTTTTGAAGAAAAATGCATCATCACTAAAACTACACGCAAAAACTGTGCCACATGCCGACTGAAAAAATGTTTTGATATGGGCATGAATCCTGAGCTTATCTTTGGTAAGTAAACTTTATATATTCTGCAAGGTTAATGACATATCAGGCTCAAGGATGGTGCCACAGAACTAATAATTCTTGACAGATAATGCTGGCTGAATGCATGATTAAGCAACTAGATGCTGAGGAGTCTTACTGGACAACAATTTGTTCTTATTTTGTGTAATAAGCATGGTGACTTGAGTATGTACATTGAAGTTTATAAGTACAAATACATGAATGTGTCCTAGTACATAGACAAATGCACTTGCACAAATGTGCATGCATGAAGCATGACTGTATATAGTCGCAGCTATGTTCAAAGAAACTCGCTCTCTCTATATATATTTATAGCTGTTATTTTGTATAAAAATGTCAGTGGTCATAATATTATTCAATGGCTAGAAAAAAATTACTCGTTACATATTTTTGCAAATGCAGTACTGAAATATATCAGGTTTCTTTTTTAAATGTTGACATATCAGTTTTAAAAAATGGTACATATTGTCAGGTGTTATTGATTCATATTCAGATGGTTATCACAGTACTTTTGAATAGACCTTCTTTTTAGTTTTGTTGCCTTTACCTTGCCATGAAAGCCATATATTTGGCAGATATTTGCAAGAAAAATGTCCATTTTCTGTTCTAGCAGTCACACACTTTTGCTTTTTTCATTGAGTTTGTCAGATGACCCAGTTATGATGAGCTTAGGGATTACAACTGCTCATTAACCAAACAGATAATTGCCCTGGTCAGTAGGGTTAGCAGCCTTGGCTGCTGGGGATTCAGTGTTACCCATCACTGCAGTGAAAACAGCTGTCAGGAGTTTTTTGCAGGCACTCCTGTTTCCACTGCCTCCCTCTTCCCTTATAGTATGAAATAATTTCTAGTGGTAGCTGTCACCTGCACTCTACAGTGCCTTTCAGACGAGTCAGTAATTGAATATTAAAACAACAACCACAATTTGAATTTAAAGAAGCAAATATAATTTGAAGAGAAAATAAAATAAAAACGTATATATACAAAGTAGCTCCCAATGACTAATTTCACAGTCCCAACACAGTTTCGTTCATTGTCTTATAATATCCACTGTTCTTGATATTGATGTCACCACTTGTAAATAACACAAAGTCACCACTTATAATAATCCAAAGTCACCACGTATAATAATCCAAAGTCACCACGTATAATAATCCGCTAATTTCTGCAGGTACAGCTGTTTTCCCAGTAGTCAGTGGTAATCCAATAAGAACGTACATGAATCAGGTAGATGCATCAGAAACCCCATCAGAAGAAGAACAAACGAAGAAAACAAAGAAGAAGAAAAAAACCTCAACAGGTTCAATATGACAGACACTGACACTGACAGACACCGTCAGGACTTGTTCACAAAACACAGCCGGTCAAGGCCCACACACCACAAGTCTGGTGAACAGCCAGTCAAGGCTTAAACACCGCATTGCGAACAAACAGCCATTCAAGGCTTCTCCTCCAAGTCTGCTCCAGACTTGTTTTCCCCCACAGCAACAGTCTGATGAGGACTATTACTTTGTCCCTCCGGACACCTGGAGAACGCCAAGGAGACTAACTACTCTGTCCTCTCAGGACACATTTTAATAACGAGGAACTGCTCTTCCTCCCTTGCTCTCAACAAAAGACTATCACCATAAAACAATGAAAACAAAGAAACCCCCAACACTCTCTCCTTTCGTCACTGTTTTTCAAAACAACTTGTCAACACAAGTTAATCAAGCGGCCGGCCATCATGGCATGGCACTGACTCACACCGATAAACACATTAACTCTTCCGCTCACACCTCCCCCTTCTAGCTCCGTTCCCTGTCCCCTTTCGGGATAAATAAAAAAAAATATTTTGAAACAGCAGGTTTGTGACAGTAGCACTTACCTGCAAAATCGGCCAACCAACCAACCAACCTTCTTTGGCACCCAGTATTGAGGTGGTTAAAACACTTGCTTGCCACCAGCGAAGTGAAAACTTAAAAGCCATGGGTTCATATCTGACCTTGAGATGCTCTCTGTATGCTACACCCATTCCCAGTGCTGGTCACCAGGGGCGTTATCTGGTTACTCTTTCCCTTCTCCCCCTTCCCTCATAGTGCAAAATTTCCTTTAAGTGGAAGGACTTTCCAGACCAACCAACCAACCATGTCAATCTTTATGTTTTGTTCATCGACTATGCTACACACATGCTTAGCTGTCATCATGCTATTCAACCTATTGCTTCACAACTGTTCACCTGGGTTGTGTACCTGTTTTGGAACATCATTTTGACAGATATAAAACATCATTTGCTTTGTGTGTGAGGTCTACTAGTTTGTTGCTCTTCCTCCCAGTCTGTTACACTGTAGACCTTTACCACAGAGATGTATGCTACTTTCAATAACTGTTCAACCTCATCTCATCTTGTATCAGCCTATCTTAGACAACAGCACCCAGCCATCTCACTAGATAGAGATGTTCCTGTTGTTTCTGTCTGCTGGGAATTCTTTGGCCGTAAGAACAGAACTTACATGGCTTCACAAGATGTTCCTCTTCTCTCTTAGCTCACTTCAGTGAGTGGATGGATTGGGAGCCTTAATCTTGGCTTCTCCTTTTGTTTTAGAGAACGGGCAGGGTTCAGACAAGAGCTGGCAGCTGTACATCAGCATCTTGGAGATGAAACCCATATGGGAGGCCCTCAACGTCTTGACATTTTCCCTATAAGGACAAGAAGTTCCGATTTTGACGAACACCTACATGCTCTCCACCTACCTGCAACATCAAGGGCAGACCCTGTTTTCCCTTCTGTGCTGTGCTGGTGCGTTTGGAAACTTGGATGCGGAGTGGATCGGCTTCTTTATTCTGTGTTCCTGGTCATTGCTGTGTGCTGGCAGACTCACTCACCTGCTGCTGGCAGGTTTCATCTAGAGGAGGGTGTCTCCAATAACAACGAAGAAATCATAAATGGTCGACTTGATGACGTTGGGTCAAGACCTTTCTCGCATCCTTTCTGTGTCTGCCTCTCCCGAAACAATTATGACCTTTACTCTGGAGAAGCTAAATTTCATGCATAAGTGTTTTCCACACAGACATCTCCAGACAGCTTTGCTCAAGTAAAGCTGTGGAATTAATCCACTTGAACAATGACACTAAGTAGTCTTTCAACGCTGGCAGCTTGTGTTAAAAAATATTATGGATGGCTGCTGATAGTGCTGACGCAAGCTTCCTAACCCTCTGTGGCTCCTCAAGCTGCTGCAACTGCCACTGTTCCATCCAGTTCTGGAGAAGCTAAATCTTCATGCCTGGGTTCATTCCATGCAGTTCTCCAGACTGCTTTGTTCAGGTGAGGCTGTGGAGCAAATCATTGCTGTTTGAATGCCCACTTGAATGCACTTGTAGCATGTAGCAGCATCTCTCATTGGAAGATGCCAATCCATCATAGTTTGCTGACATCTTGCTTCGGATTTTCCACAAAAAGCACCTGGTTACCATCATGTTTAAGGATGTTGGTCCATGCTATGATCCACCTTCAGGCACCTCCAGCCATGAGATGTGGGATTGCCTCAGGATCACTTTGACTGCTGGGCCAACCTCTCCAAGTCTTGGCCTGCATCTGGTTCCCTTTCTCCACATGGTCTGTATTTTTCCTTAGCTCTGTTCAGTGACCTCCGAACTCCCCGCTCTGCCCTTTTGAGGAGATGGGGGAGGCTTTCTTTCTGCTGGCCTTAGCCATAGCAAGGAGGACTCCCAGCGCTGTTGGTCCCAACAACCAGCAGCTTCAAGGTGACAGATCAGTTCATCTGCTCACCAACTCATCTTTTCTTGCTACGAATTGGCTAGCTCAAGTGAGTTTTTAGCTAATAATGGTCCAGCCCCTACCCTTTTCCACACATGATGACTCAGTGTATCTGCAAGACCTGGTAAGAACTTTGAAGATTTTACCTACATAGGTCATGTTGTCTGTGAAAGAGCTTGTTCCTGCTATTTCTCCCTGTTCAGGTGGACCTTAAGTTTGTTTCTCCACATACTTTGACATTTGGGATTATGTCTAGATGCTTATAAGCAGCTCTCACCTTGTGCATCACGCCAGTTAAAGTAGGTGAAATGAAATGTAAGGGGTGGCTCATAGCCTTACTTTTCATGTGACTTATGATGTCTGTTGGGAATCATTCTGACTCGGCATTTGGGGTCAGTGTGCATTTGGTTAGCCAGTCTTGCCTACACAGCACACAACATTCTCATGTTACTGCAGGTCTGCTGGCTAGTCAGCCAGTGAAGTATTAACAGAGCCCAACTTCTGATAATTATTCTTCTCATAGTTGGCTCATCTGGTAAAGTTATGAAGAAATGAAATTTTCCTTGTAAATTCAGACAACCTGATGAAAATGCCCTTCCAGCCTTCCCCGTGTCTACATTGGGCGCAGATGGGGGTGATGAAAAGCATGTTAAACTCTTGTCATGAAGCCTTATATATAGTAGTCTTGGGTGGATGCACCTGGGTACTGTGTAGCCCCAAATGGCCTGACCTGCGAACCCCACTGGCCAGGGCAGATTAAAGAGCAGTTATAGCCTATAAGTGACGTCAAATAGTCAGGTCTTCTGGTAAGTATCAAACAAAGAGAATTTACAAGAAAAAATTTTCTCTGTAACAGATGAGTGTCAGAAAAAGGAACTGATGAAGAAAATCAAAGAAAATAAATCCAAGCAGGCAAGGTACCAGGATGATAAGACAGAGGACATGGTGCTAAGCAGTAGCTCTTGTGCAACCCTTTCTTCTGGTAGACAGTACAGTGCATGTCTCAGCCCCACTAATAGTGACTCACAGTCGTTTTCATCTTCTTCTAGTCCTTATAACACAAGTTCTTCTGGAGGAACTCCAGCTGGAGATACGTGTGAGACACTTAACTCCAAAGCAGCCTGTGCCAGCCAGCAGTCTTTAGTAATGCCGCTGCTCGAAAACATGGCTATTGATAAACTTGACGAGGAGATGACCAGAACTTTCAGTGCTCATGATGACCTCAGTCATATGACATTGATGGTGGAGGTAATCCCCAGCTCCAATCAAAGCACATTTCATTCAAGTCCAGCTGAAGCCAGCAGTCATGCTGCTTTGCCTGATAACCCAGGACTTTCAGCTACACCCTTAGCTGACAAAATACCGCAGTCTCAGCCAGTTCCTCGTAAACTAACCCTCACACCTGTCCCACAAAGAAAGCCAGAGGGATATCAGCTGATTTCTCACAGCCAGCTGCCATCAGACCCACAAATGTATTGGCGTCTGTCTGAAGAGGAACGTATGCTTCTGACCTTGCTTTCAAGTGTGTATGAAGAAACAGTGCTGTCAAGCTTAAAGTTATGTCATAAAAACAAGAAAAACATAAGCGTCTTAACTATCAATGACTTTCTTGATGAGTATGAGGTGCAGGTACGACAAACAATACATTTTGTTCGTCGATTGGAGGATTTCAGAAGACTTGCCTCTGATGAGCAAGTAACTATTTTTAAAGCTACCTGTCAAGCAGTGACTACTGTGCGTAATGCATACATATATGTTGAAGAGCGACAGACATGGCTTTCAAACATAGGAGAAATTACAGTGGAGATGATGAGGAACACATTTTCATTTCATGCCTACCTTGATAGTATGATAGAACTGAATCAATCATTAAAATCCATCATCAAGAATGATACCATTCTATATGCAGTAATGAGTTGCATTATCCTCTTTGATCCTAGCTGTGGCAAGATTAAGGATAGACAGCTGGTAAGTTCAATCCAAGACAAGTATGTAATCCTTCTGCGGCACTATCTTGAATCGGAATTCTCATACAAGTATAGTGACTTCTATATGCAGCTGTTGATGAAAAAATTGGTTGAAATTCGAGAACTGATAAAAGCTCAAACTGAGTTTCGCAGTTTAGTGGCCGGATCTCCTCGTCTCCGTTTTACTCAGGAGCTTTTGGCTGAGCTTTATTCAGAATAGTAAACAGGAGTGTGAACGTCACAGTAGCTGACAAAAGGAGCTTTTTCTAAGTTGCTAAAATGTGTCTTGTACAGATGGCAGAAATAGAGAATTTCATGGATGGCTCCATGCAAGCTTCCTAACTCTCTGTGACTCCTCAAGCTGCAAATGCCACTGTTCCATCCAGTTCTGGAGAAGCTAAATCTTCATGCCTGGGGTCATTCTTTACAGCTCTCCAGACAACTCTGCTCAGGTGAGCTTGTGGAGCAAATCATTGCTGCTTGAATGCCCTTTACTTTAACGATAAATGATGAAAAGGGGAGAGTCTTAACACTTGAATGTGTTTGTAGCATGTAGCAGCATCTCTCCTTGGAAGATGTCACTCCCTCATAGTTGGCTGACTTCTTGCTTTGGATTTTCCATGAGAAGCACCTGGTTACCATCATGTTTAAGGGTGTTGGTCCATGCTTTGATCTTAGTATGAGCACCACAAAAATAATAAAGAGAGAACAGGCATAACAAAGTTTTTTTTCTGCAAATGTAACAAAACATGTCTAATATCTATGGACAACACTAAATCATAATTAGGATCAGAGTCAGTTGAGTAATTAATTAAACCTGTAATTAATGTATGCATTTTCAAGTATTGTTTAATTTAAGGACAACATCTAAGTCAAGGATCAGCACTCAGGTGTGTTGATTTCATTGTGGCTGGAGGTGCTGAGGCTATAAATGAGAAAATATTTGTATGAAATGAATACATCAGTCACACAATGCAGGAATAAAACTTCTAAAACCACAGTACTGTAACAAAAAGTAGAAGATCAAAGAAGAAGCAAGTGTAAAGTACTCCAAAGTGATCATATTTGTTACAGACAGGTCAAATTTTATGGTACCATATGACATGGCTTCTGCTCTCAGTGCTTTATGGCAATGCTTCTCTTAAAATGCTGGTTATATCATCAGCTTCAACAGTACAGCTCCTAAGGTTTACAGCTGAAACGGGTGTTTAGGAGCATCATCATTGTTTTAATCTTCACTTTCTAAAGATGTTGACTTAGAGAACAGATTTGCCTTTCCTAGGTTTCAGCTTCTCTGTTGAAGAGAGAGCTGGGCTTTGCCATCTACATACTAAGTACTAGACAAAGTGAACACTTTGAATACTTATTGTTTCAAGATTTACAATTTACTGAACTGACAGCTGCTAGGATATTGACTTTAAATTCTCAGTGACTAGGTCATTATCTCAGTGATAACATTCCATGTATTATTATATATTAAAATGTTCTTTATATACCAGGAAAGAAAAGAATGTGGTATTTTTTATATAAAATTTGTATTTTTAGATATTTACCTTTTAGATAAGATACATATTGCTACCAACATTCTACCTATAGCATGAAATATATAGTGTAGTAGTGGTTTTATAACAGATATAGTTCTAAAGCTTATTTTTTTAATTTCATGGCTGTAAATTATTATTCTTGATTATGATGCTGTAGGAGTATACTTAAACTTAAAGATTAATGATGTACTAGGTAAACTTCATACTTTTTTCATTCGCGATTCCAAGAACTAAATTGTTCACCAATGTTGCTTCTTGTACCTTCAGTCTATTGGCTTGGTAAAGCAAAGTTTGTTTTGAAATGTTTGTTTTAATAAGGAGTGATGACGGTTGACCGGTTCTAAACAGTCTTGGTCTATGAGAGGAGTATGGTGTAAGAACTATCTTCACATAAAGAAACAAGTATAAGGAGAAACAAACTTGATGTTCTAAACTCCTTTGAAGCAAGAAAATCTTTGGTGATTGTAGGATTACAGTAAATATTTGAGCAAAGATTTATGAAAGTCATAACTCAGTGCTCTTCTTGAAAAAGCACGAGACAACACAAATTCGGTAATACATAAATGGCTTGTAAAAGGTATAGGCTAATTCTGAATATATTTCAACCTTTTGGTGGGACATTTTTGAAACAAATTGTCAAAATGTGACCTGCCTGTCACCAGTACAGTGATGACTGGCTGCCCTGGGTGCAAAACTCGTCTCCGGTCTGTTCTTTATCTGCCTATGGCACCTGTTTACAGAGCCAGCTGCTTTGTTGTGATATAGCCTTAGCTGCTGGCTTGGCATAAAATACCAATTCCCCTTCCCACCCCCACCACTCAAAATGTGACCGAAATGCCTTAGAAATTTTCATGAAAACAGTTCATGTTATGTGTATAGTGAATCCTATACAGAATAATGAAAACAAAAGGTAGAGCAGGAACTGGGTGTGCAGAGAGAATGTTTCAGTCACAGTCCCAAGCAAGCCTCAAACCATATTGCAGGAGCTGAGTAAGCTTCTTCTCATGACACCAGAGTCTACAAAATCAGTGATGTCTCTAAGGCTATTATATTATAATTTATATTTATTATAAAATCATTAATTAAACGATATTTGACTGCTATTTATGGAAGATTGTGGTAAATGTTAATTATGTTTTGAAAAATTGAAAATTAATTTCCCCACAAAAAACTGCATGAAATGTGTTAAACTAGTTGGTCATGAGGATCATTGATTCTCTACAGATCAGCTGTGACAAGAGTGGAAATTGATGGTTGGTAAAATCTTGAAAAGCTTATTCTTGATGAATTTTATGAGACTGACAAGGTCATAATTTTAGTTTTGGGTGGCAACCAACATTAAAGAGGTTAACGCGTTCTGTCCCGACTCCACTGCCTTGAGACAAGGGAAAGTACAAAGTACAGTTTGTAAAACCAGAAAGACCTGACTACCTCCCCTGCTCCGATACCTGTCGGCGAAGTCAAGACTCGTGAGATACTACAGCTATTATATTACACCTTTTTTTTAATTCCCCAAGAACCTTCTGAAGCTCGTACCATCTTACGATAGCACACTCGCATGTAGACATACACGCAAATATTTATTATAAAACCATGCGGTCTTAGTACTTCGGCTTGTGGCCTTCATTGACTAATGTCTTCGAACAGATGGTCTCTTTCGCCACCTGGGGGAAAAAATTTCCTACCAGCAAAAGAGTTTATATATATATATATAGAAGATGATAGATGATATTTTACACAGAGGACTTTTTCTTGCCCCTCGACTGAGTCGATTGGTCCAAACGAACCTATGAGGGGTCTACGGCAGATTAAAAAAAAAAACAAACTCGCAACTTTTATAAACTATAAACTAACTGAAAGTAATGTATTATAAAGCCACAACATTAAAAGATAGATTTCGACGCAGAAATAAAAATCCACTCCCTCCCTTCAAAAATGTGGGTCTCGTAATGGAAGCGGTCTCTGGAATCAGACCTCGGGTTCAAAGTACGCCTTCAAACGGATAAACACGCATGAATGACACTTGAGCTTCCGCGCAGTATCCGGGACTTTTAAAAAAAGCGAGCAGTTTGCAAAATGTCGAGGCCAGCTAGATGAATTTCGTGCTGAGGAGATGGCAGAGGTTTCTTGGTGTACAAGATAGTGCGTATCGAGGCTGTAGCCCCAGTTACAGAACGGTCGAATCGACAGATCGGTTATAGGCTGCTCACATCAACTCATCAGGCCACTGACTTTGTTTTGTGTGTACACATCATCATCATCATCGTAATTATTTCCCCGCTAAACAGTGACTTCCGTAATCTTTAACAAAATGAGAAGCACGAGAAAGAATACAATAGCACAGTTGCAAAGTACAAAAAAGGTTGGGATGGATTGGAAGAGATGTTGGAAAAAGGAGAGTAGGAGACTACCCGCTTCTTGGGGTTTTCATGAAAGAGGTAGTTCTAAAGGCCAGCCTTGAAAGCTTCGAAATGGTCAATGTACGAAGCACCAGACAAGATGGTTTTTTTATGTTGTCTACGCGAACAGAATCCTTAACGAAGTTCCCTTTAATCTTTCTAAATATATAGCACTTGAATCACAAACAAATGTTAGTGTTTCGTACATTGAATTTGTACGTCCAGCCTGCGCGTGGTAGTTACATATCTTCCGCGCTGTTTATGTGTGTTTGCGTGTGCACACACACACACACACACACACACACACACACATAAATGAGGAGAGAGTGAGTAAGCGAGAGAGATTATTTTTCCATGATAACGCCTCCCAACTTCCCTGTTTTCGTCTGATGATCTTGTTAACCAAAGCGATCTCCCTTGGTTTCACAGAGGGGAAGCTCATCGATCGCTCCACGAGAAGCCATAAAGTTCTTCATCTTAGAGACAAAGGAATCCGAAGTTAAAAGACTTTGTCTGAGTTTCTCCAACACACATTTATCGAGCCTGAGTTCTTTGTGACAGATGAGTTTCTATACGAGATGTTTCTTCCTTTCATTTTGCTTTTACGGTTCTGGTTTACTGTGAACCATTAGAAAATGGGTGTGGCGACAGCATGAAGATGATGAGAAAATTGAGTCTTAAGTAGCTGAAATATTATCCCATTTTCAATTTTGTAACTTTTCTGACATAAAGCTTTTCTTATTTAAAAACACCACACAGACTGTAACGTATGCTTACACTACCGCCCCTATCGACCGACCGAACGACAGGCAAACCCTTTGCGACTAGAAGTGTGCATCAAATGGCGCAGGCTGGAAGCTATCAAAACCCAACACAAATTGCTTATAGCAGGCGCTGTCAATGATGACAATGTGTATCTCAGTCCTCCTGTTTATTCATACACTGCGTTGAGTTTCTAGAATGTTCTCTGGAGATGACAGTGACACGAAAGCACATTGCACTGACAGTCGCCTACAAATTACTTGAGGTCGCTACTATAGGACGTCACGTGTGAGAAGGTCAGCGAGGTACAGGTAAAGGATCGAATGAAGAACCTGATAGGAGAATGAACGCATTGCCATATTGTAAGACGGGGACTAGAAGAGTTTTAGAGATTGAAGATGACTGTGTCAAAAAAGACGCACGCTCAGATATAAATAAATAAATCCTTTTGATCATCACAAGTTGATTAAGACCAAGAAAATGTGGTGAGAGTCAGGAAAAGATGGCGCCGGTTGATTAGTCGCAGGTCAATGCGTTTAGCCATTGGGATCTGATGTTCGCTGCACAGTCTTCTGGAATATTCCAAGGCTTGTGTTTCGTGAACGGTAAAATTATTCTCTGAGATTTGGGGAATTACTATTTTTGACGAATAAATCGTACTCGTCTAAAAATAAATTTGTACTCGAGTCAAGAGTTTTATAAGCTAACAAAATAAAGCTCACATACAAATATAATTTATTATGCTGCTCTACATTTTTCTGGATAATATCATGCATGAAGCCCTTCACGAGTATCACACTTCCATTTCCATCGGTGGAATGCCGATTTGCAACGTACGCTTTGCAGAAGACATCGAACTGATAACAGGCACTGAGAACTGCAACAGCTGGCTGACTAACAGTTTACACGCACATGAAATAAAGACCAGCACTGACAAGAATAAAGTATAAGGGTCACTGGTAAAGGCAAGCAGATGTCTATGTGAACGGAGAAAAGCTCGAAGTTTAAAGTACTCGAGAGTGACCCTCTCCAAGGACAGCTGCTCTATGACAGATATCTGCATTAGGATCGCGACAGCAAAAGCGGCAAATGGCTTAAATTGGTTGGACCGGGTCTGGAGCAGCCATAACATAAGGCTTAGTACAAAGTACAATCTGTACAAGTCCCTGGTAGTACCGATCCTACTTTACGGTTGTTATTGTTAAACGTGTACCCTGCTTGCCACTACAGAAAGGAGAATCCAGGAATTCAAGAACATGTAACTGAGGAGGCTTCTCCAGATCTCGTATAGAGAACATAAACCTAAAGATGCGTGAGTTGTCAGCTGCCTCGGGTATCCATGTGCTCGTAACAACGACCGGTAACAGGCAGAGGACGAATAAATAAATAAATAAATAAAAATGTCTTAAAGTCGTAAACGCAGGACTTAAACTCCGATATTATCAACCAAAATTAAAGAAAAAAATGAAACTCGCCAGGTTGTGTATTTAAATTAAGAAAAACCCTGTTCAAACAAACATTTATATGCACATAATTACAGGACATGGCCACGTCTTGTTATTTTACAATGGAGATAGTATAGGCACTGTTTACCAATAAAGTTCATGTATGACCGTCCTAATATACGCGTAGCTTACGTGTCCCAATATCAGTACACCCCAAAGGCTGGCATGAAGGACAGGAGTCGTGCAATTACTTTGAAAGGCAAGCACCCCTAAGTAAATATCTTTCAACAATAACAAGCAGCTGTACGTAGAAGAGAATACCTCTCCAAACAAAGTGTTAAATTGGTCTCAAAAGGAACTTTAAAACGCACGCCTTTTAAGCTAATAAAAAACAAGTGAAAAACAGCGGATGGGGGCGTGCTGGGAATCCCCAGGTGCCTCCTGTGATGACACAACAGTTGCTTACTGTAACCAAGCATGATTTATGGCAGCAGATGCACAAACATTTTGATTGTCGCGCCAAACTCAGCTCAGGTGGCGCTAGCTGACTTGACGTGCCGCCTGAAATTACTTGCTGGAACTCTCCTGGACGTAAGACGCAATGTGCCTGAGTGTGTCTACGCATGCGCGAATGTGTGGAAGGATGAAGCGGGCGGGCGGGCGTCTTTTGGTGTTGAAGATTACTTCTTATGTTTGCATTCACAGGCATGCGTACACTGAATGATCAGTTTAAAACTATTCCTCAGAATAGCTAAATGCCTTTGCACCACATTTTTTTTAAATTAATGTTTAGAGTTAGGTTGAAGTGGAAAGATAGTCCTTTGGTCCTTTGTCTTTCTTTTTCTTTCTTTTTTTGTCTTTCCTGTTTTTGTCTTTCTTTCTTTCTAGTGAACGATCAATAAGGGGCTCGCTGCTCTACCCAATCGTCACCCTTGAACCGGAGGCCTGGATTCCCGGCTTATCGTAATATCTCACAGTACATAGTAAGAATTTATACTCCAGGCCAAACATTTCCATAACGATCATGCTGAGGCAAAAAAGAATGTCGAGCTTCATGTTGATGAAATGCATCGACCAGGCGTGTGCGTCGTAAAAAGGAGAATAAAAAAATGCCTACTCCTTGCTCTTTCCGAGCCTTCTTCCCATCTCATGTTCACGTCGATGAAAAGCAAACATTCGGCCGTGCGTGGCCGAGCTTTGCGGAGCTTAGTTTAACCCAATAGCGCAGCGTTGGGTGACAGTGAACGTTCATTTTAACTGAATCCACAACACCGTGCTGGCCTGCATGAACTGCCTGATGCTTCAGCTGTGATGTAGGATTTAACGCTAATCTGACATTTCTTGCAACACGATTGGAATACGGAAAACCGTTCATAAAATACGTTGTCTCGGGGTGTACGTAGGTGGGAGATCGCAAAAGAGGGGATGGAGAGATGTCTTGCTTAGTTACATAAACATTCAGTTCTAAAGATGCCACGCTATACATTCTGAGATCAGCATTTCATTCGTTTTTCCATAAGTCCGCCTGTCCCTTGTTCAATCTTGGTTTACCTGTCTAGTTAGTTGCTTACATATCTACTCTGTGTGTGTGTGTGTGTGTGTGTGTGTGTGTGTGTGTGTGTGTGTGACTTCTTTTTTTTCTTCATTCATCGAATTTTACATTTTTTTTCTTAGAATTGTTTTGCCAGTAAAGTAGCATTCCACTTTATATATTTCGTGTCGGCAGCCAAGATTGTTTCCGCCTGATCATGTAAGTTGTCCCGCCAGCCACGACACACACACACACACACACACACACACACACACACACACACACACACACACACACACACACACACACACATTATTCTCTTTATCACGCATGCAAGTGAAAACTGCAGGCCCTAGTCTTGACAGCGATGTTTAGTATGAATGCCAGACAAACAAGATGACGAGCTAGTCATACTCATAGACAAGACAGGAATGTTTATCATCATTTCCCGCAAGTGGCTGGAATGCTATCGCCGGCACCAGGTCTCCTGTACAGTCTCTGCAGTGACAAATAATCGTAATCGAGCAGATGTCATCGGCAGAGGCGTTTGCGAGTCTTAAGTTGTTCACTCTTTCAGTTTTTTGGATATTACTTAACTGTCCGACAAAGCTCGTTTACGCAAAGAGGCAAACATGGCATTTATAGTTATCAAATGCGGCATTTACGAACGATAAACTTTGTATTAAACGACGAATGTGTTTCATATTTCCTTGCTGACATTTGATTTTTTCTTAATTGCATATAAGAAACATGTGTTTTTTTTTCTTGTTTTCATGTAACAAACTTGTTTCTTTTTCTTTCAAGTTCCTTTCAGCATGTGGTTCTTGCCATACACGGCAGTTGTTATGCCCAGACATAAACCATCGCTGGCTCAGCGGTAAACACCAGTTTTGTGCCCCATTCGTTCCCTCTTATGTCTGATAAGAATGGTTTATCTTCATTGCACACGAAGACAATGTTTCTTCTGTTTACACGTTTACTGCCATAAATGTTCGTGCATTCAAAACACGTGTTTCATTTTTTTATAAACATGATGCTGGCTTTAGAACAGTAATAGGACCAGGAACATGTATTATGGTGAATTATGGTGATATTCGAAATTAAGAAAGCATGTGACTTAGAGTCACCCATTTATGATGTAATTAGTGGCGCCCAGTTTAGGTCTTAGTGTGGCCCACTTAGTGTATGGATTAGTGCTGCACAGTGGTTTATACTTTTTTGTGGCAAGTGATCGATATGACGCCCGCTAAGAGGGATAAATATTGTGAGTCTCAGTGCTTCGACGAAAGGATCCTTTGGGTACGCACACATAATATTTTTACAATGGCACGTCGGGCCTCCCTACCTATCTCCCTCTCTCTCCCCCCCCTCTCTCGTTCGCTTGCTCCGTCTCTACCCCCTCGTCCTGCTTTTTCTCTCCCACAACTTCATGACCCTTCAGTGTCTCAACAAAATTGTCCCTTGCAAAACAGGGATAAGCATGAAAACTGTTACGACACACTTGTATCTTGACATTCTACTCATTCTCGAAGCTTTTCTTTAAATTATTTTCTTCTGACAATAGGTAAGTGGACTGAAAACGAGAGAACTGAAACGACGGCAGATGGAGGTGAGCTGTAAAACGAAGAGTACTGTCAGCGTTGCTGGTCCATTGTGAACGTTTCTAGAATCAGGGAGAGGCGCTAGTTGGACAGCACACACTGTGAAAGGTTTCCAGGAAACGTGTTCCTTTTCCTTCCGAAGCAGATCGGTTCGAGCCTGAGGGGGGCGAATCCACAGAAAGAGCGCCAGGGACTATGTTCTTGAAGGCTCGTGCTGGCATCCTGGTGGCGAGGCAGCCACAGCTAGCATACGTTGATTATGTGATGAGAATGAAGTTAATACAAGAAAGTGATTCCCCGAGGGTGAATGTTTCTTAACTTTCAAAAATGGTTCTTGGCACAGAGGATGCGGGTCTGGTGTCATGCTGTTAGAGCAGTGGTAATTACCCCTTAACTTAGCGTGCTGTTGAAGAAGGGGCAATTGCCTCTTAGCTATGCAGTTAGAGCATCGGTAATTGCACCTGTTTCCTGTACACAACTTTGCTAAACGTGGTGAAATATTTAACATTTGCCTAAGTAAGAACAGTGGTAACTGCACTTTAGCCATGCTATTTGAACAGTGATAATTGCATCTTAGCCATGCTCAGAGCAGTGGTATTTACATTTTACCAAATGTTGGTGTGGTAGTAGAGTAATTATAATTATACCTTACCAAATGCTGCCATGTTGTTAGCAATATACAAGCAGAGGAGGCACTAGTGCTAGTAGTTGGTGCTCTTGATTTCGGAATTCTAGAAGCTCGGCCGGGTCTGTATACCCCTATCGAACCCCTGCCCCCCTCCCCCCGACTCATAGATACCAGATCTATCAGGGAAGATAACATTGTAGGGAGAGGACTGGGGTTTGGCTTCCATTTTTCGTGCCCTAGACATAGTAAACTGCTCACAGCTCATTGGCCCCACGGCTACCATCCCTTAACTTGTACTCTCTCTCTCTCTCACGCACACACACAAACACGTACGATATCACACACACACACACACACACACACACACACACACACACACACACACACACACACACACACACACACACACACACACAGATGTAACACAGGTGAATCGTCTTTGTGGATCCTTATAACCATATCATCGTACACGTCCTTTCTTATACAACGATATACGAACACGCACACACACACACACACACACAAACCAGCGATCCGCAAGACGTGTTTCCGAAGACACCCTTAGGACAGAGTAGTGTCTGCTAAAGTTGCCAGTATCTCCATTCTGCAGTCCATTATAGAGAGGTACCCCGCAAGGAAAAGAAAATTCACGGAAGATAATTAGAAAGCTGTTTGAAAGAAGGGATAATGAGAAAAGAGCCCTGTTTAAAAAAGCCAGGAGTTTAATCCATCCCAGCGTTCTGCCGAAAATTGGCGGACTGCTCCCCTTTTGTGTGGAGCCTTTTTTTTCTCCCCAAAGCTGCTGAAAGTTCTGAAATGTGCGTTTTGTCATCAAAGCGGTTCGGCGATCGTGTTTGGCACGACATGACTCCAGGAGTTTTGGGGTTTTGCAGGCCGCCTTCTTGTCTCACCTAGTTTTACTCTGAGAAGAGTCAGGGCACAAGAAAAGGAAAACAAAAATAAAAAGACCTGACTCTCGCGCACAAGAGTTTAGCAAGGGGAAGGAAATGCTAGCAATTCAAGAAGAATCAGACGCTTTGGGGAGAAGGAAAACAAAGGCAGCCCCACGTTTTCGTATCAAAGACGCTCCGGTTGGCGTCTTTGGCGCCGCACCTCGTGTTAAACTCGCCCCCTCATCAAGACACGAGAGATGTTTCTCCGCCTCCTGCAAATTGTCGACATCTTTCTTTCAATACTTCTCCGGCAGAGATTTTAAACCTCGTTGCAAAGCCAAAAGTCAGTTTTGTGCAGTACATTGCCATCATCAGCCTGCCTACTGGATTTTTGCATAAGAAAACAAGGAAAAACAGCCCACAAGCTGCCAGCAGACTCTGCAAAAAAGTTTAGTAAATTTAGTTTCCATTTTCTTGAAAGAAACGTTTAGGTTGTATTTACATTCCTTAAAGATGTCAAAGCTGTTTACAAGAAAAGACTTCTTTAAATTTAAAGATGATTATGATACATCTAATAATAACAGCAACGAGCTTACAATCAGCAGGCGGCCTGATCACCTTTAGGTCAGACACCCTCACGACATTATTTCGGCATTGAACGTATTTTTAACAGTTATGACATCTCTTTAATTGCTACCAACTGACAACATTCATGACATTAAGATAGTGGTGGCCACCATTGCCACAACGCTTTAATTTTTAATTTACTTGAATGTCCCGGCTGGTTGTTATACAGGTGAAAGCAGCGCCGATTCGTTTCCCGAAGATCGCTTTAGAAAAAAACGAGGTAGAATAGTGTTTTCCCTGGTGGCTTAACTTATGAATATGCAGAAGTCACGTGTTACGCTAGTCTCTTCCTCGATTCCCTGGACACAAGAAGTCTAGCGCGAGCTCTGATACAGCCAATCAGTTGTCCAAGGGGAAAAGAAGTGCTGGTTATATTCGATCAGGGCTTGTATTTGGAATCGTAGGGGACAATAGAATGAAATTTTTAACCCGATTTTGTGGTTGACATAGCTTCATAGATTAGGCTTTGAATTAACATGAGCATGTTTAACATCATTTTGTCACACACAGGACTCTTCAACACAACTACTCCAACCGCAGTACGAAATATTGCACAGCTACTGTGCCCCAAGGTACCTCAACCAGCTGCATTATATGCAAGGAGTCTAGGAAGGTGGAACTGGTGTGAGCAGACCTTCACTGTAGGAAAAGGCAGACAATAAGCTATCGCAGATCCCACCAACTCCCAGGTCCTTACGTGGGGGAAATGCCATAAACCCCAGAGGAAATGGTCACAATCCAGAATGTAGAGCGGGATCGATCTTCTGGTGCTGTAGGTTTAAGGATGTAATAAGCCAGAAGAGCTTTTGCCGTCAGAATCAATCTCTCAGCACAAACATTTTCATAGTCCCACACACCAACGCTGCCCAGAGAGTACAAGCGACTCGTTCGTGTGGGTTTGGTGCTTTCGGCATTCACCTCCCATTTGATCGAGAAACGGTCAAAAATATTGGCGAGAGGATGGTTTCGTGAAAGTAAGAAAAGTTTTAGGGGCGGTTGCGGGGACTGAGAGAATCATATTCGATGTCGACTGCTTCAAGTTACAGACTCGAGACATGAAGATACGACGACACGAACATACTGAGATATCTAGATATACTGAGATACCGATACATACTCATTCAACTAGATATAGATGCTGAGAAATACTGAGGTGCCGAGACAAACTGAGATACGTAGGCAGCTTAGCAGCTGGACCGAGGCATCCTCAGCAAAGTCAGAAGCTTAGAACTCAAGCCCCTCCATCATCACCCCCAAGACAAATACGAGAGAAAAAAGAAAGATTCGTATGACACACATGAACACACGCCACCAACACAAACACAAAGTCACACAAACAAGAGCCCGCATTTTCTGACAGCCTCATCTTTTCCAGTTATCAAATCTCTCCACCAGCAGAAGGGAAGATTCTGACTGAAGCAACTGAGCGCCCTCCCCACCCCACCTTCTGGACACTGGGGTAGTGTACACAAGGATCTCAACGTCTGACATCACAGTTCCCGTCTACCTCTACTCGTCCCTACCCGCCCCCGCCTGCCAGGCTGCTTCTTTACACCTGTTTCTACATAATTACGAGGAAAAAAAGGCTCGAACATTCGGGTCTACGGACCCCCCGGCTTGGGAGGGTTATTGACACAGTGTACGTTTCCGTGAAGTATGTTTTCTTACCACCCAAACTATTCTACAATCAAATTATCATGATATGGCTGGGTTTTTTTTCAAGGAACTTTGTGGGGGTCAATTTTTATCTTATCTTCTTCTGTAAAACTCTCAGGGTTCTGGGCATTGAGGAGTTCTGTGAATATTTTCCTGTCGTCTTGTTGGGTACATTGTGGCCAACACCAGGATTAGGTTGGCCACCAGGTTACTCGTCCTCCCTCCTTCCAACAACTTCATGGCGAAACCGCACGAGGTGAAATTAGCCACGCCTGCACATGATGTGGAAACACGATTTCATGTGTAAACATGTTTATCAGGCACAAATGCCAGAATTCCTGGTCAGTGCACATGCAGCGCTGTGTGGAGCCCTTCTCTTGCGATCTCATGGGGAGATGAGGAGAGGGAGAAGAACCAGATGATAAACAATAGCTTCTGGGGAATCAGCAATTGTGTAGATTGTCTCAGAGCATTATTCCCCCTTTTCTGTGTTTGCACACATCCAGTACCCGGGGAGACGATCTGGTCGCTTGCTGGGAACCAGCGGCTTCGGGAAACGTGACAAGGGAGGATGCAGAGATAACAACTCTCTGCAGCCTGCCTGTCTGTCTACTCCATGTGTCTCTTATTCTCCATCTCATCCCTTTCCCTATGTTTCTATAGCTGTTTTCGTTTCTATGTCTTCTCTCAGAGTACAGGCCAAATTTCCTTTCTCCGCAAAAGCTGATTGGCGAGAATAAGGAAACAGATTAACACCAGGACGAAAAAAAGGGCAGGCCCTCAAGCCATTAGTGCAAGCAATTTGAAAGTCCATCATCAGCTGGAATCTGAAGACAATTAGCGCCAAGGTTACCTCTCCGGGCAAACTTCTTAAAAATGTGCTCACTGGCAAAGTGAATGCTCTTCACGCTAATGCAGGTCATTGGCTGGAAGGCAAAAAAACGAGTAATTATGATGGCTAACGGTTGATAATAAGCAAACGAGGTCTTGAGAGTTCAATTAAAAATATAATGAGGCATACAATGAGAATTCAGGAGAGAACCCTGAATATGGGCGAGTACCACCGTCTACATAAAGCAGATAGTTGACCATCTCTGACAAACTTGCAGTACAAGTAAGCTGTCTGTATTCAGAATTTATTTTCCTTGGGAAATGAAAAGCGATTCATTTTACAGCTTGTCAAAGAAGCGCCGCCTATCTCGAATGAACTCAAAGGCTTGAGAAAAGATCCACCGCAAGGTACAGAAGCGCAGGCTAAAACGAGAATGATGAAAAAAATAATCAAAAGGCAAGAGAGAGAGAAGGTGGAGAAGGTAGCACGTAAGTGAATCAGGACCGTGAGCTTCTTTCACTCATAACTCACAAGAACATACTACGTAGTTGAAATCACGTGAGGGGATATGTCAGTGATGTGAAATCGCGCGTGAATTGTCAGTGAAGTGACGTCGCCTGACATACGATGTCAGCTGAAATCTCGCGAAGGAAGATACTGTAACTGGTGTTGTTTACATGGCTTCACGTTCTGCATACGTCACTTGACGTTGTTCGCTGCTTGACCTGTGTAACGTAGAATACGTCGGCAAAGCTCGAAGTTGTGACTGCCGTAGAGATGAGACTGTTTACGCACGATAAACGTGTGCGTTCGTGTGACAAACGGTGTTTCCTCGTCTGCGAAGAAACGAACATTTGCAGGCAAGTCTTTTCTTATCAACACAACATTCCGCTGATTGGCATTTCCTGTGATCTTTTGATTTCTTAGCTGCTATCTATGCCGAAAATTTACTGCCTGTACAAAAAAAAAGAGTTTCTGTTGTAACCAGTGATTATACATTATTGCTTGACGATAGTGGTAACAGGAATTCCTTCACGGATGAGAGACCGACGCAAGTGCGTTGTCGCTTCTGACGACTTGATAAATGATTTATGTTGTCGCTTCTGGACAGTGTACGCGCATTCACCTGGGAGTCTTGTCCTATGTTTCCCCTGCTCCTTCTTTCATTTCTGTATGTGCATGTGTGCCGTGGTGGGGATCCTAACTCCCGCCCCCCCCCCCAAGTGTCAGTCGTGGCCTTTTGACATCGTAGAAGTGGTGGGGGAGGGGTACGAACGCCTCACCGATGATAGATGCAGCTTCTTTCATCTTGAATAGCTAGGCTTTGCATTCCGTTCAGCCACCTTAGAGCACTTTGCGGAAAATTACGGCTGTACATGCGGCGCAGTGTGGTGAGTTCCGCTTTGTTCGTGACACGTAAAGGGCTGCATGTGTGTGTGTGTGTGTGAGTGTGTTTCTGTGTGCGTGCTTGTGTATGCGGGTGCATACATCATACATTAGTACTTGTGTGACCGAAGACTCCCCTTGAATGTGACTGCTATTGATGCCAGGAGTTATGTATCATGGGAATGTAATAGCGCATGGACAACATATCTCTAGAGAGAGAGAAAAAACAACAACAAAAAATAGTGAAAAATAAGCTACAAGAACGAAAAAAAATTAAAGGGTAGACAGAATGAAGAAGCAGGGCATCAACAGTGTAAGCAAGACCTCCCAATTGTTAGCCTCTAGACCGAGACGCTGAGAGAGGCTTGTCGGTCGACATGCAACATGATATAGTGGACGACCATCTGGAACAAGTGTCAGGTTCTGTAATTATGTCACTATTTTTAAAGACCCTTTTATCCTTGCTATACATTTTAGGCTGTTGCAGAAGAAAGGAGGTTGTGCAAGTGATCTGCAGCAGGATACAGGTATATGGCGTCCAACCTCTTCATTTATTTTCTTTTTGCGTCTTGAAGACACTCACCCCAGAAGCATGGCTTAGCTTAGATCATAGACTCAAAGACGAAAATAAGATGATGGCATTTTCAAAGGAATTTTGTTGTAACATTTTATATGCTATATACCTTGTAAAGGTAGTCAGCGCTGTAAAAGATAGGGCTCAACAGACTGACTCTTAGCCATCTTTGACATTTTGTTCCAGGAATGATCGGAATCAACCAGCATTTTTTCATTTGTGTCTTTTCAGCATTTCACCTAACGTTTCTTCTTCTACTATATAATACTTACAGAACATGAACATTTCAAACATAAAATGATATTACCTTACTAATGTTCATATTTCTGTTTCATATAAAATACGCACAGTTCTGTAGTACTGAGAAAACAGAAGAACCTTTTCTATGTATAAAATCCTTTAGCCTGATGTTTCACTTCCCGAAAGACCACATTAGAAACCCAAGCAACAGCAAGGAGTTGTTACTGACTATCGAAGGCAGGGGGTGAACGAAGTTAAGGACAACATTAAACAATGTCGCTGAGCTTTCATCGAGTTAGAAAGTACAGTTGCTAAGTGTGAAACTTCCAACGCAAGACAGGGCAGTGGGGTATGGGGCGCCAAGAGGGGAATTTTCTCAAATTTGCTATTTCTAGCTATACATTGCATTTTATACTTATAGATTGCATTTTATATTTATACAATTCATTCTATACTTATAGATTGCATTCTATAGCTATACATTGCATTCTATAAGTATAAAATGCAATGTTTAGCTATACATTAGCTATACCATAAGACTAGTGTTTCATTTATATTATACTCAGAAGTTGCTATCCAATTCATTTTATATATACCTTTCAATTCTTTAGCTATAGAATACATTCTAGCTATACATTTGAAATCTATATTTATAGATTGCATTCTATAACTTCTGACTTGAAATGTATACGGAACGAGGCTGGCTCATTTGCATATGGGAAAAGAAGGTCAAAGACCAACCAATCAGTGCGCTCGTAGCAGTGGCCTTCTTCGTTCTTGTGCAACTACAAAACTATGCAGTTCAAGAGGAAACTATAAGTCTAAGGGTCGAGTAGAATAGTACCCCTACCCCCTTTGTTTTTTTTAACGTTTGACCACCCGCATTTTCTTCCAAACAGAATACGAGAGGGAAGGAGATTTCGTGCCCATCGCATTCAGCACTCACTCTCAGCTTCACGCGGTCTGGTTTCCCTAATTTATTGCAGGTAGTGGGTTGGCCAGTGTCTCGTATTGCGCCCTGCCGTTCCCTTTGTCCGGTAAAAGTACACACATTTCAAGACTTACAAGTAATAGGATTAAAAAAAAGAAAGGGAGGTAAACAGACGGTCACTGGATTCATTACACATTTGAACAAAACAAAACACATTCTGTGACCAAAACTTTTTGGTCTCTACGATCTCAAGTTGCAGACGACTCTCGGCCATTGCTATGAGCGCACTGATTGGTTGGTCTTTGACCTTCTTTTCCCATATGCAAATGAGACAGCCTCGTTCCGTATACATTTTCAAGTCAGAAGTTATAGAATGCAACCTATAAATATAGATTTCTAATGTATAGCTAGAATGCATTCTATAACTAAAGAATTGAAATGTATATATAAAATGAATTGGATAGCAACTTCTGAGTATAATACAAATGAAACACTTCGGTTTTAACCGAGTTTTTCTCTCTCTAGCTATACATTGCAATGTATAATTATACATTTCAATGTATAGCTAAACATTGCATTTTATACTTATAGAATACAATGTATAGCTATAGAATGCAATCTATAAGTATAGAATGAATTGTATAAATATAAAATGCAATCTATAAGTATAAAATGCAATGTATAGCTAGAAATAGCAAATTTGAGAGAATTCCCCTCTTGGCGCCCCATAGTGGGGACTGTAGCAGATCAAGGACCTGCCCGCAGCCGCCAATAAAGGGAAAGTGTTTACGCATGCGCAGATCACTGTACTGACTGCACCTCCTCCGTCAGCTGATACCCCGCGTCATTGTGTAGAATTTCAGCTCGACCTCACAGAGGCCATAGGGTGCCGGCGAAGCAATCCAAGGCTGCTGCCATTCCATGCAGCCAGGCGTCTCGGGGCTTGCCAGCCATGCAATACTGTATTATTGATAGGTCAGGCTGGCGAGAGAGGGTGAGGTCTGTGACGTCACAAGGTGCCATTCGTGTGATGAGAAGCATTCACCTGCTCAATGAAGCGAGGGAGGGACTGCACCACAATATGAGGTCATTTTTTGAATAAGAATGCACACGCACACACGTTTACACACACACACACACACACACACGCACGCACGCACACACACTTATACACAAACATTCCCTCATACACCTGTGGCATGGAAATCAGGGTCGGAGGGAGGCAGCCGCTCCCTCAAAAAGATACTGAGAGGACAAGAATTTGAACGTCGTTCACTGTCAGTATGGAGTTTGCTCCAGCCACCCCAAACAATAGCCGAGCATCTTCCTACGCCACCACCACACACACACACACAATTCAGGCACGGAGAGAAAGACTGGCAGACAGACGAACAAAAAATAATTTGTGAACAGAAAAAAATTTGAATACACCGACTATATACATTTGCCCCAGACAGACGTGGAGAAGATCGGTCCACGGCGAGGCGGAGGCAGCGGGAATGACATGGACCCAACTGGGGAGCTGGCGTGGTGTAGTTGCGGCCCTATGCTCCACTGGGGGTGAAAAGGAATAATAATAAGAAGATATACATTTGCAGAGCATAAACAAACACATGTACGCCACACGCAAACACACAAAGAAAGAAAGAAAGAAAGATTAACACCATGCCCTGAGCTGAGTGACTCACAAAAATATAGCAGATACGACTGTCAGTCCATAAGACTAGAGATTCAAACTTCAGGTGCATTAGCCTTGATATCAGCCCTATAAGCCGTGTGATTTAAAACTTCCTGTTACCACGTAAACCTTTTACTCCCTGTCGTGTGTCCACTAGAGACGTAGTAGATAAGACCTGTAGAGGGATAAGGGATGTCTATAAGCCTAACTTCTTTTCTCCTGGGTTTTTTTTTGCGTCTTGAAGACATACCTTAATTAGACGTGTGGCCATTATTTCACGCCACCATCCACCCCACACAGACCGAGGTATAAGCCGCTGGTTATCGGAGTCGGCGAGAACCTCGACGCGTGCTTTAAAGAGGTGACCTTCCGAAGGGTATGAAGACAAAGCTGAGGGATTTTCAGCGAGAGATTTACGCAGGGCAAGAGGAAATCTGGGATAATAGTGGAACAAAGTAACCCAGGCAGCCGAGCCCTACCCACCGAGTCACTGCGTACGGCTCCACACTAATGGCTCTTTCCTCTCATCGCGAAAGGACTTTTGAATATTTAAAGAGCTCATTTGTCCATCCGCATTTTTTACACATCTAAACCTAAATCCCGTATTGATTTCGATTCTGATGTTATCACACAGTAACGTACAGAAAGAAATAGCTCGCACAAACACACACACACACACACACACACACACAGAGGGAGAGAAAGAGAGAGAGCGGTTTGATTGTTAATTAAATAAACTAATTATGAAAGACACATGGTCTTGTCATAAATTTCAGAGCTTAGGGGTGACTGTTCTTCTCTTTGACTCGCCACAGACTACGCCACCCTGATGCTTTTTAAGGCTGAATCAAGGATGGATTTAAGTTCAAAGTTACTAACATACTAGTAGCAATGCAGCTGTTACTTGTTGTTACACTGACAATGAATGAAGAAAAGCACCAGCGGACTGACCTAAATTGGCACATGTGATGTCACTTGAGGCAGCAACAACTGCGAGAGGTTGGAGCAAATGTTAATGAGGCGGTACCCACTCAGCGGGCATACCTGTGTGACGTCACTGAAATGAGGTCTTGACCTCTGTCCAAAGTCAAGGCGGGAAATGTTGTAAAGGCTTGTATCTCTTGAATGGAAGGTATATTAGTCTGATTTAGGGACTTAGTATATGTGTGGAATAAGCTCTCTCATCTGAAAATAATTTTGTGACGGAGTTGTTTCTAAGACCATTTTTACACCAAATATTGGGAGAGGCCTGATTAGTCCAGTATAAAGCAAGGGACTTTGCAAAAATTATGCAGTTCGAGGATCAATGTTTCGATCATGATTATGCAATATATATATATATATATGAATATTGTCTAACGGCGCTATACTTCACTGCTGCACCAATAGATGTTGCACGAAGAAAGCTTTTCAACGATTTTGACATAAAACACGTTAAGGGCTCAAGATGAAAACAATTTTAGTATAATTTATGTCAAATGATGATGTTTTAGTGTCAGACGCAATGCTAGTATGACATAGGATGGTGCTACAATGTCAGGTTCCGTGATGACATGACGGGAAGGTGTCTCTGTACTATAGGACCAATGTTTGCACGAAAGAGTCGCGTGTTTCAATATGAGGGGCAAACATGGAGTCACATTGTACAACATGACATGACTGGGGATGGGATGAGTGAGGACACAGATGTAAAGAAGGTCTGGTGCCAACCTGGCTTGTCTCTCGCTCTGCCTGTTGTAAGAACGTAAGTCTAAAGTAGGCAACATCAGTCTCTGCTAACTTTACTGTGGAACGAGCCGTTGTTGGCGCCGCCGGCAGAGTACGCCTGCCACATCTAGTTGCTCTGCAACGGCCGTCGACGTCGTTTTCAGCCGCCCATGATGACAAGATAACGTCGCCGCCGCGGGGGCGAGTCGGTGCGGTTGTTGCAGCAGGCTGCTGATGTTTGACAGCTTGCAGCATGGCGCGTACGGAGACATGCCGCGAGCGCTGGGAGGTGGGTTAGGTGGGTGGAATTCTTCTCTGACGGAGCGGGAAGTTAATTCGGGGTGCACTGACTCCCACGTAACTCGCATCTAAACCTGGAGCGTCACGAGCAAGACTGACTGCAGTGCGCGTGCTTGCCTGGCCGACTGGCTGCCTGGCAGGTTACAATCGTCATGAGAACGCGAAACTGCTGGGAGAGTTTTAAGGCTATGAAAGCGGCTTTGCAGTGCTAGACTCTTCGTGTTGTGCAGGGCACAGTGCGTGTGTGCGCTCACTTGCATTCACTGATTGAATTTATTACGTGAATTTATTGATGTTTCATAAGTATGTGCAAATAATCGCAGTAACACACTCCTACAATGTTTTATGAATGCAAACATCCGCACGAACGCACTCACAGGACACAGCCCAATGTCATACATTTGTTCGCTTCTGTGTGTCACCCTTCAACTGTTTCCAAACCACTAAGCTTAGTAAAAGTAACAGAAAAATGCAATCACAGGTAGTGGGACCAGGTGCTGTGGCATCGGTGTCTGCTTCTTTTGTGGTCATTTTCTGTATCATATTTCATGATACGGCACCCTGTATATACCTAGCTGCACTCATATCACACATCAACTGTTTCTGTTAATACCTAGCTGCTGTCACATCATACACCTGTTTCTCTTTCACTTTTAATTGTGTTTCTTATCACATTACCTAATCTCAAGGCAGACAACAACAGCAAACGGCAAGACCTTCAAAATATCCTGATGGACAAACCGAATACATATCGAATGACTGGAGACTAGCACTGAAAAGAAAAAGTCGCGGTTAACATTAATGTCGACAGAAAAGCAGAAATGCCAACAGAGTGCAGCTTAAGGAGGTTAATACCTTCAAGCACTTCAACACATTAAAGCCACCCTTTCTGAAGATGGCAGTGTACGGCAGACATCCTCATCAGGACTTCAACAACAGCGGCAATGGCCAGGGTGAACATGGCCTGGCGCTGCAAGTCCATCAGGTTTGCTTGAAGGAAATGAGGAAGCAGGCAGGAAAAATATGTAACAAGGGCTCATGAAAAGGTAATTAACCTCGTTCGTGGACCGCCGAGGAAATGCTGACAGCAGAATTCCCAATGTTTATTGGGTATTTAAATTCCAGAATCTGGTAAAAACAACTTCGTGACACTTCTGCACATAAATAACTTGATTTTTGTCCTTACTGTTGTGCAAAGATAACAATGATTGGACAAGCACTGAGATCACTTTCAATAATGTAAAGAGTAATAGTAAGCTGTCTTCAAGATGAAAGTCTGAGTTCTACGAACAAGTAATTCGACAAACCTCAAGCCTCGGTGCAAGCAGTTTGTATCAAAGACTTCACAGATTATTTTTCAGTTTCGACTTGCTTGGCAAAAAATAAAATTGAAACAAATCGAAAAACGACCAAAAACCTATAATAAACTTGCAAAATAAATCTCAAAACAGGTCTATGATTGATGTGTGGCTCATTTAAAACTAAAACTGCGATTTTCTTAATGGGTAGAAGATTCTTTGAAGGTATTACTAAGAGTCACGAGAGAAAGAAGATAAGATCGTCTACTTGAGACGCAAAGTTGGTTTGAGGTTTGCCCTGCAATTAGCAGCTCGCACCATGAATGTTTCTCTCCGTCAGGTCGGCGTGGGAAGCTCCAGACGACCTTCTGACAAAGAAGATCGTTGCATGGAGACGCCACTTTCTTCAGGAAGGTGCGGGCGGCGTCTTTTCCTGCTTGCAGCCGCCAGGAAAATGAGAGGTGAGGGAAGGTGCCTGGGAAGCCAGCACAGAAACACATGGCGACGACACATCTCCTGTAGTTTCCTACCCTTGATGATGCGCGTCCATGTGCGTGTGCGCGCGCGTCCATGTGAGAAAGAGAGAGAGAGAGTGTGCGTGTGTCAAACTATGACTTCATCGAGTTTTGTGCATATTCTTTGTGTAAAAATAGTGCTTGAAATGCGCGTGAGTGCGCACCATCGTTTGAATGCATGCACGTGAGCGAACAGTCACATCGACTTATTCTTCTTCTTCTTTTTCGTGCACTTGCATGCCACAACAGGGATTCGTGCTGCTTGATGAAACACGATAAAAAAAAAAAAGAGAAGCTACAGGAAAAGAAAACCAAAACCCACCTTAAAAGGCATAGTGAGATTCAAACTTACAAACTACTCTGAGACCACATTAAACAAGGTGCAAGGCTCTTAGTCTGGGAATTATGGACTCTGTAGGAGGGTAGGAGATGAATTATGAGGATAACTCTAGAAGGGATTAGTTGTTTTCAAAAGTTATTTCCTGCACGCCCTCAAGGCACAGGCAGAACAAGAGAAGGCAAGGCGGTCATGAATGTAATCAGTCGCCACCGGCGGGGAAGCTCGGCTGCAAGCTTTTGGTGCGGCGCACCCTGTGATCAAAGGGCAGTTTCCCCCTTTCTCTAAAGAGTTTGGCCATCAACTTCACCCTCAGGCCAGGCTCTGCATAAACAGGAGGCCGACACAAAATTTGTCAGACGACAGTGTTATGGAAGGCTAAACGGCGAGGCCTGTCAAATACAACAACCTGAATAGTTAAACGCAGAAAAATATCACTATCATCATGCTTTGCCCCTCCCTCTTTCTCTCATTGGTCCTTTTCTTCCTTTTCTTCCTTCCTTTCTTGACTGTCTGTATGTCTGTCTGTCACTTACTTGAAAGAGTCTCCACATTGAGTACTTCTGGGGATCAGCAAGTGTATTGCAGCAAGTTCACCGAAATCCATTCGTTAATTTGAGTCAGTCGATTTTTTTGTTTGTTAAGAGACTTAACACTTTGAAACTTGTAGTCAAAGCCCCCTCGTAATTTTTTTTTCCAGTTTAAGACCAACTGTATGCGAAGAGTAAAAGATTTCAGCCCCAAGTCGTCTCTTTGTGTGACGACTGTTTTCGGCCGCCTTTTCCCTGCGAAATGGAAGGCTCCAGTCATCCACAGAGCTCAGCTTGAATTCCTTCTT
This sequence comes from Marisa cornuarietis, assembly GCA_004794655.1. NCBI lineage: Eukaryota > Metazoa > Mollusca > Gastropoda > Architaenioglossa > Ampullariidae > Marisa > Marisa cornuarietis. The sequence continues at coordinate 3,858,560 of SMMW01000066.1, forward strand.
CCCTTCTTTCTATTTCCACTACTTCCTCATTCTCCTCTTTTGAGTCGCATCTTGCGCTTTTCATTGTCAGCGGAGGAACTGTTTGCCAGGCTCCAGTACGTCTGGCCCAGTTTTTTCATCCCGATATCTGAATGTCCTGGCATTTTGAAAGAAGGGCAATTGATCTAAAAGGTTCACTGATGACTAGCATTGAATCGCCTCCTATTTTCTTTACAATTTTGACCAAACTCGTCGTCTTAAGAATATTAAGTTTGTCCTCCTGGCCAGCATGAAAGTGAGATGGTTGTGGTGAGGATATTTAGTGAGTGAAGAGTCAGCATGCGCACAGCCGTGCCAACCACTACTGAACTGTTCCTATATTACTTATTATACTGTATGACTGTATAGATAATTCCCCTTCTCCCCAACAGCTAACATTCCTTCCTTCCTTCCTGTCTATTGATGTCATGCTAATGTTACCTTACATCAGTGAGTCGGGAACATCTCGTGCAGAATACGCTCGGCGATTCGGACCAGTAAATGTTGTAGAGGAAGATTTGCTAGTCAGGGCTGCTCCGCTATTGTAGCCAGGCGATGTAATATGTCGGAATGTCATATTATCTGCCTAGTGCCCAGGTCGTCTGTCTCCCATCTCGGAGAGCTTTATCAAGGCAGGTCTCATGTCAGAATCAGGTCATATCTGATCTCTGGCTGACCATTCACATGTATGACAGGCTGTAACTTTCAACGTGATTATAAGCTTTGGCTGGGGGCGGGGAGGAAATCAAGCGGATGACTCGACGGATGGTGAAGGTGAGGGAGGGTGTGTGAGGGAAGGAGGGAGGTTAGGAAGAGATCAGAAGAGATGGAGATGTTTTGATGCTTTGAAAAAAAAATAAAGGTTTTGCTGAGTGATACCCAAACACACATAGACACATACAACATACGCATGTATGTATATACACATATAAAACTTGTGTAAGACATGTATATATCTATACGTGTGTGTGTGTGCGTGCGTGCGTGCGTGCGTGTGTGTGTGTGTGTGTGTGTGTGTTCTTGAGCTCGGATCTCGTCTCGTCTATGGGAATGCGATACCTACTCATGAGACTGGTTAGTTCTAAGTTTTCTCCAGAGGCTCGTTCATCATTCCTTCTCCATAAATTGTGAAATTCCCTCTAGACAAGAGCGCTCTGTTATCAAATAAGCCAAGCAGCTGCTTTGTTTATCACAGTCTCAATAGCTTTTTTTGTGTCACTGATCTCGAATTAAGAATACAAGTGTGGACTATCGTTCCTAGTATGACAACGCATCTCTTTTAGTTGATCCGAGTGAAATATGTTGTCTGAAAACTTTCTAGCAGCTTCGTGACGCGCATTTCATGGAGGCTGCCACTGAAGACCTCAGCCTGTCTTCGCCTCTGTAGTAGCTACCTCCCCTCCACTCGGTTCAACGACCTGACTTCATTGCCCCCTGGCATTACACCGAAACTTCACGCTCCTATAAGCCTACAACATCACATCAGCCGCCCTGCCATCTTTAGCCGCCAGGAACCTGCTCCCCAGCAGCAGTGAAGAGCAGGGTCTCATCTTCCTCGCTATTTTGATCGTCACTCGATGAGAATGTATAGGACAAGAGCAGACAGATTACGGGGCAAGCGTTCCTAAAGCGATAAAACGGAGAATCGATGTTTGCTGCGGAGAGCAAGGGAAGAGAAACAAGTTCAGGGGAGGCAGCTCTTTGCAATGAAATGTTAAAAGCACGGCAAGAGGCCTGTTTCTCGTTCCAGGGCGAGACTTCGCGCGAGCAGAATGCTGGATGCTGTTTACTGAGCCACAAGGCGTGACAATGTTGTACCTAGCAGCATGCATCCTTACGAGTTTCTTCCAAGTCATTTCTTCCGTTAAGTACATGACAAAAAAGAGAAGCAAGCAAGCAAACAAAAACAAATGCGCATGCACAGACAATTAATTACCGCTAACCACATCACTCTCTTCCTCGAGTGCCTCTTACAATGCAATGCGTTAATGGCGTACACTGTGTCCCGTACGGGTTGAGTAAAGAAATTAATACAGGAAGGAATGTTTACTTTATGGCTCGAAGAAATAATTATAGCTGGAACCTGTCTCTTTCTTTAATTCTTTTTTCTTATCCCTTTCCTCTATTTTTTCTCTTTCCTTCTCCTCTCATCGCGGATCTGACAAACTCTTACTCTTTTACTCTTCAATAAATAAATTAAATTCTCTCTCTCTTTGCCTCCTTTAGTCATCTTCTATTAAGAAAATCTGAAAGAAAGTTATATTAGCTAAGTTTAAAGAAAACATCTATTGATACTGTTTGCTTTTTTTCTGTCACCTCAAGTTATAAGAAAGGGAAGAAGCTTCACAATTCTGCAGCTCCATATTGAGTACTGATCCTATGGCTTCCTGTACGTCAGGCTGCAAAGCTGACAGAACTATAGAGTCTTCAGAGCAGACGCAAATCACTGATTTTAATAACAATCCTGTGATTAGTTCTCGCATGCCAAGCTGCAAACGACACATCCAGTAAACAACACAGATGCATTATATGATTAGTCGTACATGGCATCTTCCGCGTGAAGCAGACAAAGCGGGCAACATGCCGACAGCCTGGCGCTAAAGCTATTACAGGCTGGGTAACAAAGATTTACAAATCGAACTGGACACCAGGGGAAGAAAGTCTTCTATCCACCGGACTCACGCAAAATTAACTTGGAACGATTTACACACGTGCAATGCAGTAGGGTGGGGGAGGAAAGGAACATGCAAAAGGTGTGAAACATGACCTCGGATGATAATGATGGTGATGATGATGATGATGACGATTATAGTGATGATGATGATGACTGTACATGTTAATGCTCTTCTCTCGATCATTCTTGACGCCAGCCAGATGTTTCTTAGCTTGTGCTTTTCAGCTTTGTTCTTCTGCTGCCACGGATACATTTCACTCGTTTTCACACATCACTCCCTGTAAACCACCACCCCCTCTTTCCTCCGTCTCTTCTTTACGCCTTTTCTGCTGCTCGCACTGTTGCTGTGTCGTCACTTGTCTCAAGATAGCGAGAGCAGTACACCTTACTCTGGAACAAAGAGTAGAAATCCGTGCTTGTGCCTTGTTTTTATTATAGTTTTTACTGTTCCTACAACTACTTAAATTTTCGTCGTTATAAAAAATTTGACAAACACATTCGACAACAGTTGTCTTGACCAACACTTCTTTACAGTGTCTACTGACATCATTACTTGCCCCTGACTATCTCTCATCATCGAGAAACCTCGTCGATGAGGCCATTGATTAGCGTGGACAGTGAGAGTCTGGTCGCGGGGTCTTTGTCCTTCGTTCTCTCTGGCCTGCTTGATTGAAGAAAGGCGGCACAGCTAATCGCCAAAAGAGGCCAGTCTCATGGAGCCCACAAGCCTGCGCCTGTCTTCCAGCCTTCTCGTCCTTATCATCCTCCTCATTTGCTCATGAAATGTGATAAAGCCTATCAGGCTTCCACTAATGCAGGCAGAGGTGGCTAGAAAATTCTGCCCCCAACCCCTCCTAGAAGCTGACCAGTATTTCGCTATGGCAATGATATAGCTGCATGTTGGTGTCTTCAGGGCGATGGTGTTTCCTTGCACACTCAAGGTCTCGTGTACTGTTTGCGTGTCAAAGCTCGAGTTCATTTTGTCAAAGCTCTAGCTCCCTTTGTAGATATATTTTACATATGTAATTTATTGTTACATCTCAGAACTAATGTCTACTACTTTCATGTCTTCCGAGCCAGTGTTCAAAGGAGTGTTTGAGTCTTCAGAGCGATGGTGTAAGGGCTGTCTTGAGATCAAGGTCGTAATGTTGATACAGTGTAGTTATCAAACCCGCGCTTTCGGTCATTCTTGCCTATAGCTGCTTCAGGGCGGACCTGACCTCTTGTAACTAGGCTCTAGTTAGAGATGTGCTCCGGTCCTTCATAATCTCCGTTGATCCTTCTCAGATCTTCTGCTTTCTCGTTAATTGAAATCAGAGTGAGCGGGGATAGCCTGCAGCATCTGGTGGTCACGTGTTCGGGTCACATATCTAGGCTTCGTGGACCTATCCACCTAGAAGAATCGATTCCATATGCTGACAGGATACTGGTTTGAAAGTGGAATGATGCTGGCCTGATTGAAGCTGGCTACAGACTGGTCTGACACAGGCCAGATGTTAGTGTGATACTGGTCTGATAGTGTCACCCTATTATTATAATAAAATCCTGGCTAAAAAATTTGACTTACCTACTAGGTTTTCCAAGCATACAATCACCCACTTTCTCCAGACATTATAGCCAGATGGGCAGTCACCGAACCACAAAGAGTCCGAATCGTTCCTTTTGCAGTCGAGGGGTGCGAACACGTTCCGGATCATAAAACCGAAACCGGTTAGCATGAGATTTCATATGATTAGTGTTTTGCGTGCGTCACGTGACTCGCGAGGTCAGTGCTGAATACTTCTCTCAGAGTTAATGCTGCAAATAAGTGAAATGTATTTTGCTATAGAGATGTGACAATAGCGTAAACCAATATCACCTGGAACGAAAACAGCTTCTACTGAATTTTAAACTTTTCTTGTAAGAATCGACAACAGCATCAAGTAAATTTTTCTAAAGAAACACAAAATGAAGGACAGAAGGAAAGACGCGTCGTACGTATAAACAAACATTTTTTCAAAATAAGCAAACAACTGAGTAATTATTGTGAAGAAAGGCGGAGAGACGGAATAAAATAGCTAACAAAAGCGAACTGAACATATAAGAGAGAGAGAGAGACGATTTCTTGACTAATTCTATACAACAGTAATTGTCTACTCAGCCAACGTTTTTTTTTAACTTCGCGGCTGTAGAAATGAAGTGCTAAAGAAAAGCTCGACACTCTTGCAGGAAAAATCCAATCTCTTTTGGCTTTTACAGTGTGAGAAAAGTCCAACAAATAGCAAAATTTTTAAGTTTAGAGAGGGAAAGGATATGTGGAAGGCCATAAATAAAGAGCTTTGGAAGAATGTTGCTTATTTTCAGAGCCCACGAGCCCTGCAGAGCTGACTTCTCTCGTCTCTGTTCCTCTCTACCTCTCTCCCTCTCTCCCTCTCACCCTGCTCCAGTTGTTTCTTCAGGGCAAGACATCATCACATAGAAAGACTCATAAGCCAGTCTACTAGCTGCCTGCAGCACCAAGCGCCTGATGACTGGTTTATGAAGTGTCGGGTGAATTGCTGTTTGTCAGTGCACACGTTGTCTCCCGGCTTGTGTATAGGGCACTGTGGAGACGCTCAGCTGCACACTTGGCTACGGATTCGGATTTCTTTCACGCCATTCCTCTTTTGCTTCATTTTTATCTTTTCTCTCTCTTTCTCTCAGTGGACCTTTGCCCTATTTAGTCATCACTGCATTAAAACATGGCTGGCTTCCCAAGGCTTGCCAGACAGCCCGCCTTCCGTTAAGTCTATAAATGGCAACTGTGTGATTAAGATCAAAGTGGCGGAGTCGGCACACAGAATGAAAAAAAAAACCCATAAGAATAAGGCGAATGCTTAAAAACATTTTTGAACAATGATTTCGTCCCATTTGTTTACAGGATTTAGGTTCAATAGTTATGCTCAGACGCCGTTTATAGCTACAATTTTGGCAAGAAGTAGTAGCAAAGATATTTCGGACGAAATTACAGGAAGTCTTTAAAAGTCGCACACAGTTTCTTGACTGACTCTCTCTTGTAACTTTCTTCGTAGAGTATGAGACAAAAGTATTCGTGTCATGCATTTACGTCCCACCGTGTGAGCTACGCTAATATCGCGCCGTGTGAGATAAGTTAATATCGCACCGTGTGAGGTAAGTTAATATCGCACCGTGTGAGGTAAGCTAATATCGCACCGTGTGAGATCAGTTAATATCGCACCGTGTGAGCTAAGCTAATATCGCACCGTGTGAGCTAGGCATCTTTCACATGATGCGTACACTTAATCTCTTAGAGAGAATCGTCGTCAGACTGTTGTGATGTGAGAATGGATGAAGAAGTATCACACGACCGTTCATCGCAGAGCTTTTCTGTACCCTTTTCCCATCTCCCCCGTGCTTCATAGCGACACGACCTCCGGCCTCCATGCTGGTCTGAACTTATGTACCTCACGCTGTAATGAATGTTTGGATTTTTTTCTCTCGCGCGGCCAGTAATTCCAACATAGACGTTTGTCAGGCACTCTTTCGGCAGCTAATCAACCAAAGTGATTTCGCTCGTCGCTAAAGCTGTTACTCTAATGAAAACGCTTCAACTTCTGCATGTACGAGAACTGTAAATGCTCGGGCAAGAATTGCGTGGATGCGTTAAAAAGATGAAGACATTTAAGAGCCCTCGTTCTAGAGACAGACTCTGCTCATTCTAGTGAAAGGTAAGCACTGTCTTTGCCTTCGTCTTTTTGTCTGTTCCTGTCTGTGGGACAACAACAGTTTGCAAGTCTAGATCGTGCAATAGAAGGCTACCAGAAGACCTATTATTTATGCTGCTGGTGAAGCTAAGAGTAGTAGACGCAGAAATAGCGGGAGTGATGAAACCTTTTACCTCCCACCCTGTGTTGGAGTATTGAGTTGGAGAAACCTTTGTATGGTTTCTTGGTTTTTTTTTAGTCCCTAGTCAAGCTGGTTTTCAGCTTAAGCACAGTTTCCATGTTGGTGTCCTGACATGCTGTCGTCTTCAAAACTTTAATGATAAGTGAGAAAAGGTGAGATGAACAGAAGACCAGGTGAATGATTTGAATTACATACCAGCTGCATGAATAATGAGAGATTATGAGGCAGTGTGTGATGGTCTGACGTTCGTTCACACACACACACACACACACACACAGACACACACACACACACACACACACACACACACACACACACACACACACGCACGTGGTGTGCGCGCGCAGTTAGATCGCGAGTGTTTGCTCACCTACTGTCTAGTAATTTCTGGCACCCTGCGGCGGTTTGACCAATGACTCCAAATATCATATTTCACCAAAGCAGTTGTTATCATCGACCTGCCTTCTGTCTCAAACCGCAGCTACACCTGAATTTAATTAATTGCCGCACCTCCACGACTTGGCAACTGGCCTGGGTATGAAGGCCACAGCTGGGAAACAGCCTGTGTAGCGACCTCAGCTTTCGTCTCTGAAGCCAGCTGCAGCGCCAGGAGCGAGGATCGATGCGGCGGAAGTTTGACAAACAGTTTTATTTTCTTTCTTTTCATTTCTGAAAGTCGGCGGATACCAATGTCTAGGCATGACACTGACTGGGAAGGAAATGATGCAGGAAGGAAAAATCTTCTGTGAACAAAAGGAGTCGGCATCTTGCGAAGTCAATAACCCTTTTGTGAAATTCTATTGTGAGGTAATTTTAGAAAGAAAGTGAAATTGGAAATCCGATCCCCCTTTTTTTAGTCTATCTTCTTCCTCTTACCCCCTTTCTACCGCTCCCCACCCCTCTCTCTCTCTCTCTCACAGGTGCAATAATGGTAAAGTAGTAAACAACCCTTTTACAGAAACAATTACTGTTTTCCTTTTTCGCTAAGAGTTAAGAGAAAGGCACAAACCTCGTATAAACAAACTAAAAATAAATGTCTGGTTGGTACAAAGCTTTCAGATAAAACTGGCTGGATGGCGGGACTATAGCGGAAATGAGACCAAGTCACCTGCGGTGGATGTGAATCCAAGACCTTAGTCAGAGCCAGCAACTACATCAGGCGAGTGACAAAGAGAGGGATGAACTGCAAATTGCTTACGATCCCGCCACAAGCTGTTTACGGTCCCCGCTAGTCAATGGCTTTCAATCTGAATCTATGAACACTACTTGCAGAGACTCACTCACCTTTGACATCCAGTGCGGAGAAGGGGGAGTGAGGAAAAGGGTATTGATCATGTAAGTTCGTCCTGTATGTATGTATTACGCACCCATGCATTCCTGCCATTATTTATGTATGTCCTCGCTCTTCGTTGCAATGAGAAGTTCTCTTTTTTTCTCATTCTTTATCCCCCATCTTTCTCTCTGATTTGTGCGTGCGTTCGTGTGTGTGTGTGTGTGTGTGGGCTCGCACACACGCACAGATCTTTACGTGGGACTGTAGCCTATCAAGATGTCAATAACACAGACAACACACATTCCATGAATATTTTATTAGAGGCTTGACTAGGAATTTCTCCTGTGATACGCGCTGCCGCTGTGTGTCTTCTTCCATAGAGAGCTGCAAGTACTAGTTTGTTCGGGGAGATTGTATAAATGGACACATCTGCAAGTTTTTTCATGAACTGTACGCAAGCACTTCGTTATCATCCACAGGTCAAGGTTCAGTCAGACTGTTTGAATAACAGGTGTGATGTAAGTAAAAAATAAACGGGGAGTGGGGGAGGGAGGAGATTCCTGTCAAATCTTTCTCTCTTTCGCTGTTTTTTACCTTCACGCCCCGTCTTATACTGACTTTCGTCCCTTTTTCTAGTCCGGGATCTTTAAAGACCAACCTGAATGGTTTGCGTTTTTTGGAGATATCGGTAGATATAGGCGATATAAACCTAACCTGTAAATTGCAGCCTCCAAAACCCATCCGTTAATTAATTATCCGCTAGCAAAGTACGCGATTCACACCTGCGATCAACGAGCGCCGTTAGCAGTGTACTACGTCACACTAGTGCACCATTCACAACATTGGCAGCCGTCAACACCAAAGAGAGAGAGAGAGAGAGTGACAGTTGGGATTATTTGGACGTTAAAGTCTACTTTTCTCGTGCTAAAGTAACAGTTTTTCAAAACCACGAGAAATACAGACTTTCAGCGTCCGAATAACCCGAGCTGTCGCTCATTCTCTCTCTCTCTCTCTGTTTGTGTTGACGGCTGTCAATGTTGTGAATGGTGCACTAGTGTGACGTAGTACACTGTTTGCGACGCTTGTTGATCGTAAGTACGAATCGTAGCGGGTAATTAATTAACGGATGTGTTTTGTAGGCTAAAATTTACAGGTTAAGTTTATATCCCCTGTATCTACCGATATATGAAAACTTCGAAAACCATTCAGGTTGGTCTTTAATATTTTATGTTATTCTTATCTTTTGACCATAAAAACTCTCCAGTGGTAACTTTTGTTGCTGAAACTTTCAAGCTATGTTTTCATTTCTGTCGGCTATTCCGCTGGTTATCGTTTTGACAAAATACCAAAGTTCTATTTTCACTCCAGTTAATGTAGGTTTTTTTGGGGGACTTTTTTTTTAAAAAAAGCTTCGAATGTCTTTATCGGTCTTTAACCCTTCAGGAACGGAACTGCTGTTCTATGTGCCATGTAGAGAGACAGCGATGTAGACAGTGCATTGGCCTGTGGCGAACAAGTTGTCGATATGTCCCGTGTCTCAAGTGGCGGAAAAGGCAGCGGTGGACGAGATGGACAGGATAGTACCATGGCGGTTATTACTGCAAAACTTCCTGGAAGGCGTGGGGCTGCGAGCTAGTTATATTTGCCGTCAGCAATTTACATTCGCCCAAAGTGGTTAATGGCTAATTGTGCCTCAGGATATCCATGCAGGCGACGTTGCTTCCTGTCTCCTCTCTCCGTAAATCTCACGGAACGACGTGAAGAAAATGGGTAGACAGACGGAAAGTAAGTGTGTGTGTGTGTGTGGGCGCGCATCTCAATGCCTGTCATATATTTTCTCAAACTACTTTAGAGACAACGCATGTCATTACCATTTATTAAATTTTTTTTTCATCTTTCATTCTTTTTTTTTCTTAGGCTCCCAACCATGCTCCCCACTCCACCCCTAGACCTCGTGCCTAAGCCTCACTTTGATGTGTCAGTCTGTTGTCAAGGGTTGCACGTGGTGGCTAACACGCGCGCCCGCACGCGCCGTCATGGCTTTCATCTTCACACCTCGCTGGTCCCACGTGCGCGATGGTGCACGGTTCGCAGATGATATTTTTAGTTTTAAATAATCTTCCACAGCCCTATCAGCGCATGCATGGACTGTTTCGGCTTTTGGATTCTTCTGCCTGGGAAAGTTTTTTCTCCTCTATTTGCGCTGAGGTGTGATGTGCTAATCCAATGCTAAAAGAATTCTGTATTTCATATTATGAGTGCATGCATACGCATGCACCCACGCACGTGTGTGTGTGTGAGTGAGAGAGAGAGAGCGAGATGTGTATATGTGCGTGTATGCACGCAATTAATACTAATTTTATTCTTAATTCTATTTACCATCACATACTGGTTTAGGAGTTTATCTTACTGCTATTTCTTTCTTTGCTGAGCAAAGCCGTATACACAGGAGGCGGGTTGACAACCTCAAGCAGAACTGCACATAAATGGACAATATAGTGTCCAGTGAATTATATATATATATATACAATCTTTTTCTATACTGAATTGATGGAAATCTGCACAAGTTACTATTTACTTAGATATCACGGAAACTGGGAGCATACATTAAATAGTTAGGTGTGTCTGTGGACGTTAATAATGTTCAGGTTCAAAACTCACTTAATTGTGTTGTTGTTGTTGTTTTTTTACTTCATTCCCTTCTTTAGAGACCAGCCCACGTAACTAACTCCCGAACACTGAGTGTAAATCTCTGTTATGTTTAAACCTTAATTATTCTTTAGCTGTTCTTTAGCAAAAAAGGTCAAGACCTCATTTGGCGTGACGTCACAAATCAGTTGCTCGCTGATTGGGCATCGCCTCATTACCATGTGCTTAAAACTCGTGAACTGGCTACGGACTTCAGTGACATCAGTGATATACAAACTTAGGTCAACCTGCGCGTGCTGTTGTGTAATAATAATAATAATAATTAAAGCATCTGTACCACAAACATAATAGCAACTTTGTGCCAAATTCTATCCTCCTCCTCCTCCTCCTCATCATCATCATCGTCATCTATTTAGCGCAATATACAAAACACAAAACATAGTAAAAACGCAAATATAAGCTTAAAATGATCACATATATATATATATATAGAAACATCCGAAACATGTCAACAAGCATGCAAACACTGACATTTTTAACTCAGGTTCGCTTTTAATATTCATCTTTCCCTGCTGATAACGATTCATTTGTTCAATTTCGATGTTCTCGCATTCTTAACTTTTTAAAAGAAGCGTTAAGATGTATAATACACCTGAATCATAGTGGCAGTGAACATGGTTCACTAAGTCTAAGCTATGGCAAAGTCAAACCGTTTCCTTCTGCCTTCGCTACTCACCCTGATAAAATAGGTACCCGTATCACTCCTGTGAGATGATCAGAGGGGAGTTATCAAGCCACAGAACCGGCCAGGCCTCGCGCCAGCGAACTACGATTTGGGAGTGAGTGTACTATTCACTGCGCTACTACCTCCTAACTTTAAAAAAAATTGTCTATGTACGAAATAGATTGTCTTCTTCGGTGAGAGAAAACTAAATAACACTAAAAGGGGATGGACTTAAAAATGTACTCAACATTCTAACATTTTAATTTCAAAGTTATCTTTAAACGTACTGTTAACGAATGGCAAGTTATCTCCATTTAGCAAAAATCTCTTGCATATGTTCTGATGCCATTGAAGAATGAGAAATAGCAATAACAGTGGCAGGCTTCGTTGTTTGTGCAGACAATATTGCTCAATCTTCGTTTGGCGTGACAAACACTATTTCGGTTTTGAATTATTCCAGAAGCTTCGAGCTGCCAGAAGCTCTTGTCTGTAAAAAGTCTCCATAGTTCACGACTCCTACGCGCGGCTGCAGTTTACTTTCATGTTTGAGCTAAACTGGTAGCAGCTACCTGCCCTAAGTACGCGTCGGCACGACATCCTGGTATCACAGACCCTGCCTAAGACCCAATCCAATTTATCTGTAAGCCATTCTCCTTGCACTTCAAACAAAATGGCAGTGTGTTACCTGAGGGGCATCTGCTATCGAGAGGCTTATTTAGTCAGCCTTGCGATGGGCGCTGCAGGTGGAACGCACTGTCTGGCCACTTGGCTCCAACCACGCGCTCTCGTCGTAAGCTCTGGTTACTGAGGCGACTGAAAACAACCTCACCTTTGTTTTAGGGGGCCGACATCGATCGAAGGGGTCACCGAGGAAAAAGAAAGAATTTTAGGTATCAGTTTTCCCCAGTAATTTAGCACCTTTCCGGCTGAAACCTCTACGGAAAATTTGGACAGAGGGGTGACATGGAAGTTAACAGTCAGTGCAGCGCGGGTGGCCGAGTCGCACCTGGCCTGACTAATAGGTGTTTTTTTTAAAGATAGTAGAAAGAGAAAGGGGAAGACAATAATAATTAACTGTCGCCGGCTCAGCGCTTCACTTCTCAGAGAGACATGGGGAGTGAAGGCTGCTTCTTCCTAGAAAGGTGCGTTGTTTTTTTTCGGTTTTTTTTTTTGGTATCTCGGATGTTTTTTGTTATAGTGGAAATTTTCCTGTATTTTTTTCATGACATAATATGTATTAGTAATTTTTTTGTTGTTGTGACTGTTATAGGCGCAGTTAGTTGGAACCATTTTGTGAGGACCATGCCCCGAGAGGCAGCGTTTGTGTAATGAGGTTGGGTGGCTGGTCCCGAGAGACGACACCATTTTAAGTAAAACATTTGGTCCCGAGAGGCAGCGTTTACGGTTTGGGGTATTTGTGTGTGGAGGATATATGTAGTTATTTTTTTATATACACTCCTCGAATCGTCAGTCGAAAGTTTTCCAGTGACTACAAATTAAGAACATTATCCAGTGTGAACATCAAATAGTGACTTTGTGCCGGAGTATAAACTTTACTAGTATTCTTCGTTAACAATCTAATTGAGACAACAAACATTTTTGTTTTAGACTATTTCATAATTAGAGTTGTTGCGTAATTAGTGATCTTCGGATTGTTTATTAAGAATTAGTTTTTCTTCAACAACTATCGTAGAATTTTATTAAGTATTTTACCAAATTTTGTTAATATAATTAAATGTATACAGGCCTGATAAAGAGGCAGAGTTGTCTTGCCACCAATTGTTGGCTCCAACCACGCGCTCTCGTCCTAAGCTCTGGTTTCTTCACAGAATTTATTGCAAACTATTGCAAACTGTCATTAAACAGAACTTATTGCAATCTGTAAGCTTAAGGCAGATTGAATCTATATACAACTTACTGAAAACTGTCCGTACACAAAGCAGGTATTGTAAACTACCTTGTACGAACTTCTTGCAAAATGCCTTTAGACAAAATTTATTCAGAACGTGGCGTTTTGCCGGTCTTCATCTACGCTGAGTCTTTTATCTCCACAGATGGCGCTGTAAATCTCCTTAGTATGGACGTACAGGGAACGTATTCAACGTCTGCATGCCAAGCTCACAGGTTTGAGTGCATGTTTTTGTTTATTTTCTGGCTGCTTTGGTGGACAGAATGCAGTCAGCTTGACAAGTACACAGTAAGTTCATGTGAATCTCTCTCTCTCTCTCTCTACTCCCCCCATCTCTCTCCTTTCCTCGCTCATATCGTCTCTTTGATCTCTGTGATCCTTTGATCCTTTTTGACATAAGCCAACCCCCAAATTATCCACGTACCGCCTCACCTCTTGGGGACCACTTAGTCCGCAGCAGAACGCAAACGGTCTGCCTTCACAAAGAAATAGCTGTCTGTAGTTAGAGACCTTCTTTTGATGTCCGCACTAAGAGCGGAGCCTCCTAAAAGTGATAATACCAACCTGATGTCCCTTCTTCAACTCCAGGTGCGTAACAAAAAATCATCCGGAACATATGTTTTAAGAAGCAAATATTCCTGTTTTCAGGTAAACCATTCGGGGTTTAATTAAAGGAAAGGTTAACAGTAACCACTTCAGGACGATTTCACGGTCATATGACGCACGGGAAACGTTAACATGCCACTGAAATCCAGAGGAAAAATGGTGATAAATCAAACATGCCAAGGACTGAACACGTACATATTTGAAAAAGAAGAATGTAGTTAAAAGTGTGGGAAATAGCTCACAAAAGTTGCATTTAAGATCCTTAAAATGTTGATTTGAGGCTGAAGCAAAGCGACTTTTGATTACGCACAAGTGTGATGTATATTTGCACGTTTTTAATGTCCGCTGGAGTGTTTTGAATACACTACAACAAAAGAAGTAACATTCACACATTTGCGCAGCAGATGTTTAAGTGGCTAGAGTTCCAGTCACTCCCTGACTAAAGCCCTATAACCTCCTGCTTTCTCGAAACAAGCCGTCTGGTGCCTGCTACGCTGAAAAGATTTTGAATTAAGAACAAAAAAGATAACTTTGAAATTTTTTCAAAACATGTCACATACCTTTTCAGGTGATTTGCTTTTTTTCCCTTTTGTAATAGTGTTTGGATTTGTCCTTGTTGATTGCCCATGCCCCGAAATCGTACGCGTGTGAAATTATCAAGAAAAGTCATCATCTACATGCGCAGGCTGTATCACGACAGATGATCTTTACGCGAGCAGAAAAGATGTTCATACTCATAAAGGAAACACTCTGCAACCAGGGGTTGCACGGAGGTCACCCCGGATATCTCTGTTGAAGCTGATGAAGAAGGAGGGCCTGCTACCCCAGCCTGCTGTGATCATGTCAAACGCGTTCAGTCATGGAAAATGTTAGCCCCCAGCCCCATTAAACAAAAAATAGGCTGTAATAAACACGGCGGAGGGTCGTCAAGTGCGAGGGTTCATTCAGTTAGTAGTAGGAGGTGCTTGGCGTATGAGCCGTTTGAAGCGGCCATTCCGTGCATGATGGGAATGCGGATTTCCAGACACCACGGGTACCGACGAACCTCCACGTGGAAGCAAGCCATGACGTGACCTTCGGCGATTGATCTTCGGGGGTCATGTGCTAAGCTCTTGTTTCCTGTCAAAAGGGTAGCACTCCCCCCCCCCCACCCCGGCAAGGGCCGGCAACTTGTCTGCGAAGCGATTCTCGTGGGAAACATGAGAATGCCAAGTTTTTTTTTTAACAGAAAAGAAACCGCAAGCGGGCATGGAAGGATGGGCATCACTCAAGGACTGTGGTCACGTGCTTACCTCCGTACTGAGTGCTATCTCAGGTCACGTGGTCCGGTAAGTCCCAGCGTTGGCTCGCTTTTCATCGGCACATAAATGTCTGATGAATGGCCAATCAAATTCTCGCTGAGGCTTCAGACAAATTTGTTCCAGTTAAATTATTTTCTTTTCTTTAATGTTCTGTTGTGAACGATCATATACAGAGTGAACGTAAAAATCTCATTTTTATTACGCACCCTATACGCACCAGAGACGCATGTGCCGGTAGCCTCGTTTTGACCACTTGACCTATTTATGCCTTTTGTGTGACACATCGGTCAACCTTCACATAGTTGATTACGTTTTTATTGGATCGCCCTGATAAATGTAAATAGAGCAAAAATGAGTAAATAAGGAAACTCGCGTCAACAGGTTTCCCAGTGCAACAATTGCTTATTCACAGCTGGAGCGTTGTTACATTCACTTTTAATAAGCAGGGGATAAAAATAGCAATCTGTGTGCAATATCAGTCTATGCCTTGAATGTTTTAACAGTTAATCTGATCGAGACAGGAACTAGTATCACGGTCAGGAATTACTGATTCAATGTAAATGTTTTTCATTACAAGGATATGCCATGATCTATTACCTCTACTATGCTAATAGCTTCTACCCTCCGCCATAGAGCATTGTGGTTAAATTACATATCAATCCCCACACGCGTCAAGTTTTATTCACGTGGGTACACATACAGATAAAGACATACACAAGGCAGGAATTATTATAATCGCATCTTTCTGCCTGTTCACGTCTTGTAGATATCTTTATCTAGATTATTATTTATTCGGTATCATCCATGAGCCACAGGACGCAGCGTCGCTTGCTGAATGGATAACTGGATGATCTGGCAGCAGATGCGTGGATACCAGTAGCTGGGTGGAAAGCGATCGATTAACGAGATAAAACATAAGCATTTAAGCTGACCCTCCCGTACAATTTATCTGACCCCGACTGCACTGGAGTGACAGCTATCAAAATCTGTCCTGACAAGTGTTTAGAACAAGGTGGCTCGCAAACAGCGGGATAAAACAAAAACAACAGCACTAGCACCCTAGGCGAACTCACCAAGACAAATAAATTCACTCCGATTGCCCACGTGTGGGATAGCGACCGGCTCCAGTTACACCTGAGTTACTCCGCTGCCGTCTCGCCCGAGCGCCAGTGAAACGAGAAACCACGACATTTGGCGCGGGGTTTGTTGAGCTTTGCTCACATCTACATCTCAGCTGCCACCTTGAGCTAGTCAGAAACTAGGCGCAGATGAGTAAAGACGGCCTCGCAGTCTATCTGTCCCTCTCTATTCCTGGTCTCTATGTTTAACTCTTCAAGTTTACATCCTCTTTTCATTTGTGACAGTATGCTAGTCTTTTAATCCACGTGGCCAAAAACTAATTAAATTAAGTCTGGATAATCCGTGGTTAGTCTTGGGAAAGTGAAAATGTCTGCGGACAAATAGTGGCACGATGGAAAACAAAGTCTGCCTTACAGACGAGGTTTTCTTTTCCATACATTTGAAGTCTCATTAAAATCCAGTGGACATATTTTTCCTGGAGAAGATGGGCACAGTGTAAGGGAATTATTGCTCACAGATGGTTTCATGTCAAACCTTTGGCGACAATTGTTATGTGCCAGGCTATGCGGGTGGCTATGCAAGTCTGTCTATGCTTGTCTACGTATATGTACGCGTGCTCGAGTGTGAATGTTCATCTTAGTGGTAGTTTTCCCCTTAAAAATGACAAACGAATGCTGCTGGGGAATAGAGATCATGGTTCAGTGACATCCCTTGTGGAACAGTCGCTTGCTTTATTAAAAAAAAAAGAAGCCTGATATGATTAATTAAATGGACGCAGTTCATTAAATCAGGAAGAAGGACATATGGTCTGCTACATCTGATACGGTTTTCTTTCTACCCCCTTTTATTTATATCATTAGTTAATCAGGCTTTATGTGTGTCTGCGTGAATGTGTATGTTTTTATTTATGGGTGGACGTGTTTTGTGCGTGTGCTCTCTTTTGTCTAATTTGCTTTTCCCGTTGTTTTGTTTTTTTCTCTCGATAACACACACACGCACGCACGCACGTATAAATAGAAAGAGAGACAGGTGGTGGGTTATAGATGGGGGTATAGGAAGGATGAAAAACCGGCGCACTAAGCGGAGAGAGGGATGGGGTGTTCGTGCGCTAGAGAATGGGGTAGAGAACAACTAGAAAGGCACCAAAGCTAGTTTTGCCCAACTCTGTATAGAAAGGTGGCGGGTGCAGACCAGATGGGACGGTGGTGGTGGCTGTCAGTCTCAAGTGGCTGCACAAAGGCGGGTCACAAACCCTGCGGCACGTGCGCGCACCCACACTGTGGCGTCTGGCGACTCGCTCCATTTGCAGTTCATCGAATCGTAAAGATGGCAGATATGGCGCTAATTTATGGGCCCACTGTGTTTGCCGGCTACTCGGGATCAATCTTAACACTTCCGCTAGCTCTTGACCTTATCAAGGGGACGAGAATTTTATCCTTTTCTGTTCAACAGTTTTGTTTTGTTTTGTTTTGTTTTTGCCTCGAGGCTGTTATTGGCTTGGTGTTGCTGGATGTGAAATGGGAACAGCTAAGTTCCGACCATACGCTCAGTTGGTAAGTGTAGTCAAAGACATGGTGTCTGTTATTTTAATGACTACAGTGGATTTTGCTGCTGGCGGGGCTTTGAGGATATGAAGTGCGCACTTCATGCATTATGTGAAAACAACCTTTCGCACAGCAGGTCCACACTCTCAGCTTCATCAAATCTTAGAAAGTTTAGTGGACTGAACAGCGACAGAGCCAGGGGCTGTACTTGGGATCAGTCTGACAACTTTATTATCTCTTGACCTTTTCAAGGAGGGGGGAGTGTTCTTTGCCAGGGGGATTTTGTTGTCTCCCGGATAATATCAGTACACATGTTGCATTTTTCAGTTTTCAGCCAAGGAAACTAAGCTCCTCGGCTCATTGAACAACGATCGTTATGCGTGCTCTGATCAAGTCCCTGACAAAAATACCTTTGTTAATAACTTATCATCACCGGTGTTGAAATAGTATGTAGCTGGTATCTCACGAGTAAACCTAAACAGCAACTATAAACGATCTGGGGGCCAGTTGCACAACACGTTTCTAAACCTTAAAACTGTTCTAAAGAAGCAAAATCTCCTCTTAGCCATTTTGATGCATTGCAAAAAAACATATAAAAAATTGTACTGACAGGACGGAAAGTCAGACTTAAACAACTTTATCTTACTTAAAGCAGTTTTAGTTTTAAAAATCCTAAAATTAAGATGTGCACTTTAAACTAATTATCTAAAAAGAGTTAAGGCCTAAAAGTGTTTAAAATTAGAAATGTGTGTGCAACTGGCCCTAGTCTCAAAATTATATGAACAATGCAATATTCTGAATCAGTACTGAGCAACTGCAGACAACAAGCAAAGATCAGCAGTCAACTGTCATCATCCATAGTCCTGCAGACAGTCCCTTGCAAGGTTCTGAACCCTGACCGAGGGCGTTAACTGGAACCATCACGTAATCAGAAACCATGCTGTCAGCGTCGAGAAACTGAGGACAGGCTCCGCGTATGACGCATTGCCTATAAATAACCACTAACCCTCGGACCTCTAACGCAAACAACTACCTGATCATTAGCATGCACACACAAGATATACTCGAAGCTATTGTCGCTAACTGCAGCATTTGTAACAGCTATCGACTGGCGCTGAAAACAAAACAAAAAAAGCAATAAGACAATAGGAGTCAATGAAATCATGCTTGGCAAGCATCTGCCGCGTCGCTATGACACAAAAGGTTCATGTAGCATCCCGCAGTTGACTTCTCCAGACACATATGTGCCGAAGATCCCATCATACAACGACAATTCTGAAAATTGTAGGGGGCGCTGCATCAAATTGCACGAATACATCTTTCCATTCCTTTGATCACACAGAGAAAGATAGTCTTTTGAAATTAAAAAAAAATCATCAAGCCATCTGTTTATTCTTTTGTCCTAGTAAATGTGACATGTCAGGCTGTCACTACGAAATGAGTCCTAACTCGCACATAGCAGTTTGCTACCAGAAGCCCGCAAAGGTGATGAGGGTCAACTTCCCGCAGTTTCCCTTTTTTTGTGAAAATGTATTCCTTAGTAACAGGGAAATACACTGTCATTAAACTAACAGGGAAATACGCTGTCATTAAAATAACAGGGAAATAAGCTGTTTTCCGATCATTGCATGTTGCGTTCTTTGGAATGTCGCTGAGGCTTACTGAAGAGTTTGACATAAAGAAACACATGACACACATGCCTGAATAAACTGGGCTTAATACTAGTCATATATATATATATATACGTCTATAGGTACTTGCATATATATATAATGTTTGTTTGTTTCTTTCTTTCTTTCTTTCTTTGCAACACTTCTGCAGTTTGGGAATAAAGTTCAAATTATGTGAATGTCTTTGGGAAATAAGCAGAATAATATGAGATTTATGAACGGCAAGTTTCAGTGGTTGAATGTTCTATCAAAGTGCTTAGTGAATGACATCTTACTTCTCTGCAACTGAAACACAGTGTCCTGCTCTTGCGGCAAGAAAGCTGACCACAAGGGAGTTTGGTGGGTGACCTGTAGAATGCATCTCCCATCCCTTCACGAGTCCCCCTAACCTTACTACGCACGCCGTCACATCACGGACCTTCATTACTGGATAAGCGACTCAGGTTCATGTCCGGTGTAAGTCTCGGCTTTCCGTTAGACAGGCCTCGTGTTTCCGGTTCTTTGTTTGCATACCTTAAATAAATTCTGAAAGTAGATGTTTCGTTTTCGTAACAGAACAATCTATACGATTGTTTCCCAAAAAATCAAAAACAATGTTTTTTTTTTAATTGTTAGAGGTAAAACAAGTCAATAACATCAGTTGTGACGATGTTTTTAATGTTATAAAATTGTTGAAAAATCTAAATGAGTTTTCTATAAACAAACGGAATACATTTTACAGAAAATACTGTTTATTTTGCAATCAATCTATGATAGAGCAAAGAGGCAACGAATGAGAGACACTTATCCAGTGAATGAAGGTCCGTGGTCTCATCCACCTGTTCTGACCATCATCTCCACCTTCACCACAACCTCAGTAAACGTACGCGAATGTATAACGTGCAGGGCGCGTGCCGCCACATGCTGCTGACGGAAGACACGTGACTGCCTGCACCTGCGCGACTGCTGTTAGCGGCGGAAAGGGGAGGCGGGTGTGAGTGTTGTGGGGGCAACTGATCGGGTTCGCGCTTTAAGTGATGTCAGCGCAGATATGTGCCTGCAAGGCAAGCTAAGGTGACGAAAGTGGATTCGAACAAAGACCACCCACCGACTGGGCCGAGACCCCAATACGGTAACCGCTTGACGTGAATGCCTCTGGCAAGAGAACCTCGTTCATTTGAACAGCTTCCAGCGCCACATTCATGTCATACTACAACCAATATCGGTCCGGTATCCATCGAGTGTTTGGTCTCTCCCAGTCCACACTAGAAAAGAAACTTTTCACGTGCTTTCATGTCCTCATAACTGTCGTGCAAGATCATCAGAAAATGCTCCCTCATCACAGAAACCTTTTACTTTGAATCAATTTCACAAGGTGAAACAAATTTCTTTTGACGCCCCTATATAACCGCTAAAATTAGAAAAAGGAAATTTACAAAAATAGAAATAAAGTATATTTACAAAAATAGAAATAAAGTATATTTACAAAAATAGAAATATTAAAGTTTTACAAAAATGAAACAGGATTCGTGATTTGACTTTGTTAACGACATTTCCAGCGTTGTAATTATATTTTTGCAAAAAATGAAAGAGTTTTCTTAACTTAACATGGCATGCGTGCATTTCTACAAGAAGACGTTTAAATCACGTCCCTCTCGTATCAGATTATTTTCGTGGCCAGTGTTTTCTTTTTAATACAAAATGAAGCATGACTTGTTTTAAGATGCTGACATTTTGTGTCTTGCTCGCTGTCTGAGAAGCCGCCTTCATGCAGTCAGGTTACCGTCTTAACGACTCCTGTTGTCACCAGATACCAGAGGTGGCACTCGTGAGCTGCGGGGCTACTCATCGGATTACAAATAGAATAGGTGATCGATGACAGCCCAGTACAAGAGACAGACAGACAGACGAATAAATACATGATATATGGAAGGAAGAACATTATTAATTTTATCAAGTTCACCGTACTTCGTCACAAGTGCTAAACGAAGAAGGAAAAACAGTAAAATAAAAGAAGAGCAAGATTTGTAATATAAACAAGGGAACACGGTCACTAAAATATAGAATACCTAAACGAACACACACCTCACACTTCTACCGTACCACATAAATGCGTAACACACACACACACACACACACACACACACACACACACACACACACACACTTACTTACTTACTTACAAGCAATAAATATCTCGGCAGTTCATGATCAGCACTTCCGGCACTTACCTTCTCTTGCAAATAAAACTCGACACGAAACATATGGCAGAACCAAACACACTGGTTTGATTTGGGCGAGGATCTTTTGTCAGAGAGGGGAGAGAATGATGAACATGGTTTGGGGTAGAGGGGTGGATGATAAGACGAAAGAGTACGGAAAGGAGGCGCCGAGGAGCGTGAAGACAAAGGGCCAGCACTATTTAACCTATACGGGAGCACGTGGAGGTGACAAGAGAAAATAAACCACACCACACGCCGAGGCCCCCGAGTCGAGGCTGATGATAGCACATACCTTATCGCCGAGTGTCAAAAAATCTTCTGGCACTTCCGTATTAGCAGTCCTCTGGCTTGTCTTTGTATTGTCTGAGAACAAGGGAAACTTCATAGTCTTCTTGACTTCCTATTTCTTCTTTTTGTTCATTTTGTTTTCTAAAACTTTCTTTCTTTTTATTTTTCTTTTGTTTCTTTCTTCTCCCCCCCCTTCCTTCTTATTCATGAAGTTTGGGCTTCACCCCACAGACACAGAAAGCAAACCATTTTAGTTCATGTGCATGTGGTTGGCTGTGGCAGGTGTGGACATATAAATGCAGTGCAAAGTGTAGGTCTAGTTAATTAACTTCATGGCAATGAGACATCCAAGGAAACCTTATTTACTTTTGTTCCCACATAAAGTGGCTAACCGGAAATATTTTTAGAACAGGACAAATCCTAGCACTGTCTGTGGTCTTGGACAATCGACTTCTGACTCAAATGGCTAATAAATGATATAGTGGACACCACATCTGTACACAAAACCTTAACATTAGATTTCTTCTTCTCTTATTGTCCGTTTTGCATTATTTTTCCTAATTATATCCCCTGCTTATTTCTTTAATATAGTTACGAATAACGACTTGTACATAAGGTTTTCAATTAAATTTACTTCTATTTTTATTCAATAGCAAGTTCTTACCAGTGATGCTACTCATTGTAAAGTAGAATGAAAACCTTTTTTTTCCCCTTTCTTTGCCAATCGTGTCATAGGCTCCTAGTTGCATTGTATTTTATCGAACGCTATGCTTTTTCCTACTTGCAAGACAAAAGTTCCTTTGAAACATTTTCTTGGACTTCCCAGCATTCCTCTGTGACCTGATATACAGTACCACGTCTCTAGCTGCGCCACGTAGCCTTGTCTTTAGGGACACTGACTATGACGAATCTTTCGCAAAAGACCACCAGTGACTTTTATCATGTTTAGTCCCTGTTGCCTTCGTCTGGCTCTTATCTTATTCCCTCTTGCTTCGACCCAGCGACCTGTGCTACATTGAGGCAGAAGTCCCGTACTATACCATTATGGTCTAATGAATTGTTTTGTGTTAGCCACCGACACCGGTCCTTTGACAGTTGTTTCTTCAGCGGGAAAACACGAGAATTTGCGTTGTTTTCTCTAGCATCTGAGACGCAACAAAATTTGGTTCCTAAGTGCCTAAGGCTGTTACAATTTCTAGGTTTGAAGTGTTTTGTAAATGCCATAAATATCATTGTAAATTTTGTTTGAATTAAATCACGTTTAAATTTTCTATTTTTGAGATGATACAGATTTAACTAGTTAGGCCTTTCCTTGAGTGACATTTTGAGGCATTTTTTCAATAATTTTGTTGCTCTTCTCTGAACATTCTCTACTGACTGTCTTTTAAGGAACAGATGCTAAATAGCGAACAGATGCCAGATGTTGACATCCGGCTGTAATTCCATACCTCCTAACCCTGCTGAATGTGTGGCTGTCAGCCTTCAAGTCTCAGCCAATGTAACACATGCCAGAGTCAATATATGACGAAAGGACTTAAGCATCTTAGACGGATAACATACGGTGTGGCATTCGTAACAGAACTAGTACGTCACAATATGGAGGTTGTCACAGACCTAGAGCACTGTCGAGTGTGGAACCATGTTTCCTGACAAAAAGAACTGAAAAGTAGATCGACAGCAGCATTCTTAACTCATCGATTCCCTCCCAGAAATTCTTTTTGTCTCACGGAAAACGTGACCAAACTGAGGGATTAGCAGCTGCACATCGGCCTCGCGCTTAAAAGTTCTTGGCTGCCGAGAGAAAAATGGCGCCAGGTCTGATGAAAGTAGCAACGGACAAATATTTTTCTCCTGCCGCTCACCGGTATTGTGCGAGAACTATACATTCTGGTGGAGAAGGAAATGCTTTTCTTCATGACAACAAGAAAAAGCTCTCACACAATCTATTTTGACTTCTTGCCATTCGCGGTATCTGTGACCGTTCTTGTTTTTGTCAGTGAAGAGGGCTACAGCAGCTTTCGCTTTCTGTTTCACCTGAACTATGTCAGCTTCTTACAAGCAGGCGAAATCTACCTTGAAGTTTTGAGTAAACTAGAAATACCTTGCTTATCAAGCGGGTAATCTTAGTTAAGTGTATACGCCAGCAAGGCAGGTGTCTGTCGACGGCTTCCTCCGTTCAAGGGTTGGGAGGAGGGTAACAGAAAAATGAAATACGGAGTGCGAAGCTTAACCTTTGACTCTGGAGATGAGTGGATGGGGGAGCAGGCAGGTAGTACAAGAGTTTAAATATCTGTTCTTCTTTATTCGTTTACTGATACTTAGTGAACTAGACTCAAAAATCAGTAGAAATATTAGCGATCCTCCTCCTCATCATCCTCCTCCTCCTCCACCACCACCACCACCACCACCACCACCACCGTCCATTGCTTAGACGGGTATGCTGGGGGCGAGGCTGTGAAGACAAGGTGTTTGTAGCTCCTAAAGGTAAAGCGTAACATGGTTCGCCGAGCCTTTTGAAACACACAAGATTCAAATTCTTTACTAATCTGTCACTCTATAGGGTATTAAGATATTTAAATATATATATATACGTTCACACACATTCCTATCTTTATATACAATATCTCTCTCTCTCTCTCTCACACACACACACACACACACACACACACACACACACACACACACACACGTTTCACTGGACAGTTTGTAACAGCTAATATATTAAAAACTAATTTCCTGCATCACTCACTCATGTGTGTTAGGGGGGTGTGGGTGTGGGTGTGGGTGCCTTCCTCCTTCCGACCTCGGGAGTCTACTGCACCAGAGGTTGCACAAAAAAAGCTGCTACCAGACAAGCACCAGGGGTGGTCACCACCGACCTCAGCAACCAGACAACAGCAACAGCAGCAGCCAGCAGCCAGCCGCCGCCCCCGTGCACGAGATTTCTGCTTCAAAAGCCGCTGTCGTGCATCGAGCTTTACAAGGACGTCACAAAGCGGAAGCTGCTTTCAGTTCGCTGGGCACCTGATGTCCCTGTAACTTAGCAGACCACACGTTCATTGGGCGCCTGATGTTTTTGTAATTTAGCAGACCAAGGGTTCGCGCACATCTGATGTCTTTGTAATGTAGTATACTACGCGTTCGCTTGGCACCTGATGATAGTGTGCGTGCGTGCGCCCCCCCCCCCACGCGCGTGTGTGTAATTTAGCAGAGCACGCCGCTCATTAGGCGCCTGATGTCTTTGTAGTTTAGCAGACTCACCGTTCACTGCAGCCACATCGGTTCGATGCGTACCGTGTCTTTGATATGTGAGCGGCGTCAGATCAACGTTCTACGACATGGCTGCTCTGTAACAAATATTCTCAACACAATAAAATACACCTTTCCACCAACCCTCGCTGGCAGTTCGCTGGTACTGATGGTGAAGAATTTACAGGCTAATTGTGGTCTTGAGATAAGAGACGTATTGAGCCGCAAAATACAGCCAGCCAGCAAATATTAACAAAAAAATTAACAAACAAAACCAACAAAATTAGGAAAAGACAAAGGAACGAACGATACAAAAATAAAACGAACGAAAGAAAGAAGCAAAAAAAATTAAAGAAAACGCAAAGGTGTTATCTCTCTATTAAGGTCGTTATAAAGGCTGTCTTTGAGTCGACAACAAACACAAGTTTCTGAGGGTAAAGTGAAGGTGCCTCTCGCCTCATTAAACTCATCCCTGAGGACAGCGACACGATCTACACAGTTAACGATGTAGCTCAGGCATAGCGTAAAAATCAAAAGAAAAAAAAAGGTGTCAGCTCTTGTGATTAATTAGTTATGTTTGTAACCTACCTGCTCTGCAGGCGAGTGAGCAAAAGGGCGGGGTAGGGGGGGTGCGCACTGATGATCTTGAGAGGCAGGAAGGCGAGCAAAGAGATGAAGACAAAACAACTTCGCTACAATGGCACCGAGGTCAGACGTGGCCGCAGGGAAGTGACGGCAGTTATTGGCCGAGCCTGGGAGTCTCTCTGCATATTAATTATTGATGGCTTGCTGTAAAGTATAACAGTGAGCTGAGCTGTTGCTTGAGCGATGATGTGTACAGCAGAGAGTCTTACAGAAGAGCGGTCATGGAAGACGACGGACAGATGGAGGAACAAAATGATAGACAAGACACCGTGTAGCGAACTGGGAGTTTGTCAGACAGACAAACGGAGCTAAGGGCAGAAAAGGCAAGGTGACAGGTAGGAGGGCAGACAAACACACAAGGAAATAGGAATGCGGAAAAAAAGGCTGACAGAAAGACCGTGGAACAGAGCGACTGACAGAACATGGGCAGGCAGACGAACCCACAGAAAGACTAAATTTAAAACTTGTGGTGGTGATGATGATGATGATGATGATGATGGGGCTGCTGCTGCTACTGATAATGATGATGCTTTTACCCTACCTCCCGCCATGTGCAATCTACAGAGAACAATAAGAGCGACTGTGCACAGCGTGTGTTGGTGTGGTGTTCACCGCGCCTCTGAGAACTAATTTCATTTGCCTTGACCGCTTGTGCTGTTCACAGCGCGTGCGCGGTTGTTGAGAAACGCAGCTTCCGCCCCAGAGAGCGGCCAATGGCCACGGCTCGCCCTCCCCCATGTCTGTCGACACTGATTCCAGCCTCCCCGGCATGCACCCGGCGGCGACGAGGGACTATTTGTATGGATGACGGGTGGGCGACTGCGGAGCGTGCAGGCACGTGGCTTGCTAGGGGGGCTCGGATCGAACACGATGGACATTGATCCTGGATCGAAAGAGACGTCAGTTTAAAAAGACAAAAATTAACACTAACCGCTTAGTATGTGAAACTGAACCTCATGGCGCTGAGTCAAATTTGTTAAGACGTCTACCAACCCCAGAATAATTTGTAAAAAAATTACACAATAATACTGTGGCTGGGATGGTTATGGTGGACCTTAGTTGGTATCTTTATGAAGATAAATGATTGATGGAGAGATAGACAGACAGACATATAGAGATGAGCGAGATAGAGAAATGAAGAGATGAATTCACCATCTACAAGTGTATTGTACTGTAGATGAGTATTCATCCACAAGTGTGCATACATTCGTGAGTGTGTTCACATACAGTGCGCATGCGAGTGCATATGTATATGTTTACCTATGGTGCACAATGGTAAAAAAAAACACTGAGAGAGAAAACACTCATACAGTGAGTGAGAGAGGGAGAAAAAAGAGAGAAAGATGCTGGCTCCCCGTTACTGACGTCACTCTATGGACAACTGGCAAAAAGCATTAACGAAAAAAAGGGAAGAAAGCAGCACAAAAAAATCTTGTTGGATGCTCCTGCTATCAGACGAGAAAGTCTGACTGAGCCGCAATGGCCAGTTTGCAGGTAGTAGGTGGCAAAAGCATCGCAAATACTAAAACTCTTCAACTGTTTCCTTTTAATTATGTATTATTGTAAACAACATGAAAGTCCCGCCTGACAATCCCTCTCATCCAGCACTAGCTTCTCCAGGAGAATACTGCGGTCACAGACATGATGCGATGAAAATGTTCAGTTTAAAAAACAAACCTGGAATTATCAAGTGAAAGACGAAACGTGATCAAAGTAAAACAAAAGCGCCTCGTAACATCAGCCACGCATGCGAGGTGTTTTCAAAGCAAAATGGTTTTTATTTTGCTCCTTTAATGAGTCGAGGGTTTTGTAGCGCGGGTGATGAGCTCATTTCCTAGCTGCCACCTGCTCGTGCTGCTCACCTAAAGACCGCTCATCACAGAAAGAAAAAAAAAACGAGAGAAGGACATAAGAAGACCGTAAATGAAATTTGCGAACATCAAGGCCCATTCATTCAACCAACAACAGCGAATTTTGTTTTGCAAGAATCATGCTCTGCTTCATCTTTCTTCACATTTTCGCCACTAATCACCGCGTTCCCTCTCTTTAAGCCATTTTCTTTGTTCTCTTCTTTGTGTGCTTTTAATGCATCTGTTGATAAAGGTTGGGGGAGGGGGAATCTCACCCTATCACATATCGTTCTTGGTAGTTTAGTAATTTGATGGCATTCATTGCTATCCCTGTGATCATCGAGACCCCATCATATTTATTCTTTTTCTTGTACGTCGTAGTTATTTGTTTTCCGGTCACTTTTCTCTCATTTTCTCTCTCTCTAGTCTGTCTTACCAGAAAGCTTACTTACTCTTTGATGCGGTTCTTAACTGCTCTGTAACATTTCTGCCATGATGGAAATAATGCGAGTTTCAGATGGTACATTAAATCACTTTATGATCCTGAGCCTGCAGTTTAAAAAGAAATATATATATATATATATATCGAGAAGTATTTTGTTGTGGACTTGTAAAAATAATTATGTCGCAGAAGAGTCTTTCCTTTTACTGCAGTGACATTCTTTAATCGTTTAGGGTGGGGTAGGGTGGGGGACTTTCAAAGTTAAATGTAACAGTAAGTGTCAGCAAGAGCAACAATCGGCTGAAAATTCACAATCACCACTACGTCACCACCACAACCCCTAAATAATGACATCTTTCAGCTCTCATACGCTTTATCAGTCTCTCTATCTCGCTTACGCACGCGCGGGTACATCACATTGAGCGACATTTCGCACATCAAAGACACATCAGTGTTGAGGGTCATACAGTTTCACCATCTCATAGCTACAACAGACTTGCTCTGACCAGCAAATTCTGTCGCCTTGCAAAGTCCGAAAGCTGTGTGTAAGCTGTTCATCCATCTCTGGTCTTTCAGCCCTCAAGTGATCGCCGAGATGAATTTTAGTCGCGGCGCCCTCTACCAGGCTGTCTTTCATCCCCACCCTTTATTTCTCTCTCTCCATCTCTGGTCCGCGAGGCTCACCCCGACGATCTGATACATCATGGCCTAATTTTAACCCCGAATTGCAGGCCGGTCACATACTGACCCCCAGCCTTTAGACGAGAGACCCATGCTGTAGAAACTGTGTCAAAAGGTGACCTCGGGGTCGCGGGTGACGTCATCGGACAGGGATGAGCCACGAAAAGCTCTCGGCGTGTGGCTCGTCAGCTGAGAAGACACATGAGAGGAGGGTGGGGATGAGTGCCAGGGAGGCATGGGGCGGGGCAGGGGTGGCACGTGTTAATCGATTATTAATACAGATCACGACAGGCGGAGCCAGAGATTTGTTACCAGGCTGGCGGGATACCACGACGGACATGCTTCGCGAGTGCTGGCGACAATGGGAGCTACGTTTGCAGTTTTTAAGTTCTCTGCGCCATCTTCGTCTTTCAAGACACACTTTCTGGGATTTCTTTCCCGGGGTTTTTTT
Source organism: Marisa cornuarietis (assembly GCA_004794655.1). Lineage (NCBI taxonomy): Eukaryota > Metazoa > Mollusca > Gastropoda > Architaenioglossa > Ampullariidae > Marisa > Marisa cornuarietis. Next base: position 3,887,700 of record SMMW01000066.1, read on the forward strand.
TTGTGGGAGGGTTACGTCACTTTACCTTTCAAAATCGAATTTTGTAATGTCAAGAGACTGCTACATGAGACAGATGTAAAACTATTCACACCAAGTTCTCACTTGTAGCATCTTTACATGGAGGTCTAAACTGCCTCTCACACTTCACCTTGTATAGCACATTTAGCAAAACACATCTCTTTTGTCTTAACCTGTTCTGTTTCTGTCAAAGTGTTGAGGTTAACTACATCAAACGATTTGAACGCTGTCTATCAAGATCCGAGCACAACAGGAAGGTGTCCAGGCTAGAGTTTCATCTTTCGCCATCTACTCACAGAAACGATTCACTCAACTGTCTCTGTACCCTAGCAACTCGGCCTTGCAGGATGGGACAAAGCCGTCCGATGCTGATAGACCAGCATGCTTTGCGCTGTCCACGGGAACGTCGGAAACCCTGTGAGACGGGTCAGGGGTCAGCACGCGGTTCTCGTCTGTCCGCTGATGACCCTTCCACCCTTTTACACTAACACGACTTTCTTCATACGTCCTTCTTCCTCTGCACCTCCCTCCCTCCATCTTGTTTTCTTCTTATATTCCAACTTCACACTCTCTTTTGGTGTCTCTCTTATTGAAAAAAAAACCCAGCTCTGTCTTTATAGTTTTCAAATGGCCTCAGACCCACAATTAGAGCTCCCTAGGCGAGAAAACGCACGTCTTCGCCGTTAGAAAGGACTATAATAAATTATGCCCTGAGCGAGCAGTCAGTATAGCATCTTCCTCAGGAAAGTCAGGGGAACACATCTTTCGTGAGGGAGAGAGCTAAGCAAGAGTTGTTCCTGCGAACAATCCACTCACTAAAACCCTTTCAGTGACTATGGAAACGTCTTAATCCTTATTAATGCTGCTCTCTAATCCAACACTAGTGCTACTCTTTGTACAAAGAAGTAACATGCATGTTGTTGCGAACTCGAAGTTTTCTGCAAGCAGGAAAAAAATCCATTGGAAGAGAAAATTAGGTGTAGCCAGGGTCTTTAATCCTCAGGCGAAGCCTAATAAATGCAGGAGCGAGATGAATTGTGGTCGCATGAGTCTGGTCTACACAGAAGAGTGTTCATTATGGCATGCTGGGCATGGTCGGATTGAAGTAACGAGCTTCAAGGGAGAAAAAAAACTGCAGTCTGCTAAATGAGTCTCTCACAGATGTACTGGAAACTTTAAGTTTTCTTTTGACACATGACTGGTATTTATTTCATCATTTTCACACCCCAACCGCCACGACCACTAGCAACACAGGAAACTACAACCAGCTAGTTGTTTACGATGATTATTTTTATGATAATTATAAATTACATTATAAAAAATTCAACGTCTAGTAGAAATGTGTGAGTGTTATCTTTACAAACGCTGTTACGCTGAAAAAAGTTACTTTTACGTATGAACTAATACAATAATAGTTTTGTGATAACAGAATAATCGAATGTCCAGCTCGCTTGGCAAATGTGTTGATGCTTTTCAGCTAAGGTTGAAAAATAACTCAGTTGATCTCCACGGTTTCAGTCTTGGTTACACCTGGATCCCCGGGTTTTCCGGCTCGTACCAGGTGTTACTCTGCAGATGTTGGCCACCTTGCCTCACTCGACTCTGGTCTGTGTGACTGTAATGATTTTTTTACAGCTTGTCTGTCACAGACCAGCTGTGGGTGAGCTGAGGTCGACAGGTGGCTTGCAGGTAATGACAGCGCTACACTCCTCTCTGCCCCCATCATTCTCGTGCAAAGATTGAGGGGGAGGGAGGAAGCCCTGCCCTAACCCCCACTGGGACAACTGTGTGACTGTTGGTGTGGCAACCAACTGGCGCAAGATCTACATTCCTGGTACAGATATGCAGTATGTAGTTAAGCTAAGACCACAAACCGTTAATCATAAACTCAAACACTATGCTTTGGTATACTGTAGACTTATTGCATGTTGACACGTGAATTTTCCAGGCATCACAACTTAACTGGGGTTGTGTGCCACCAGGTTCCTTGTTCTTAGACCAACACTAAGGCCGTCACACACTACATAGTCATAGGTGACGTAACTAGGTCACTGTTGAGCAGTTTAAGACAGTCACACACTACAGACTTTCCCGGGTGACGTAACGAGCATACTGTTGAGCAGCTTAAGGCCGTCCCACACTACAGAGATTCACAGGTGACGTAACTAGCGCACTGTTGACTGGGTTCGTGCCGTGTTAATTGTGTAGATATTTTTAACTCAGCTTCAGGGCTATATTCACGGTTACAAAGTCTGCTACAGGGCTACAATCACTGTCACAAATGCCGCAAAAGCTTGTGTGCACTCACAAAGGTCAAGGTGCACATTAAAAACATTATAAAAAAAACCACTAGCGGTGATCTTCTGAAGGCCCTCCCTTAAAAGTAAACCGGAGTCTTTCCTACAGAGAATTTTTTCGAAAGAGGTAGAGTACTAACAAAACCCTTAACAACACAAGAGGGAAAATAAAAATTTGATGTGTCTCGCTCTGTCTCTATATTTTCTTCCCCTTTCCCCACTCCTGCAGCACCAAGTGCACCATGACCTCAACCTCACAGTCCAACAGCCATAAACTTGATCTGGTTTGAAATATCTCGATCGCGGAGCCACGATGAGTCATTCAGGTAGTTGTTTGGCAGCACCTGAATTTCTCACCTTACCTTGGAGGATTGTCTCTTCTCACTCCTTGTCTTTATTCCCTCTGTCTGTCTGTCTGTCTGTCTGTCTGTCTGTCCTCTCCTTACTGCTAGCTAAACCCAGCTAATTGAGGCAGCTTCAGTTATGCCGCCGATGACAGTCGCCCGACTTTTAGCGCTTCGCTGGAACCCTGATGAGGTGTGAGTGTTGATGAGGTGTATTGATTTCCATGTGTCCTCGCCACCAACATGCACGCGCGTGCACGTTGTGAGCGCATGCAGACAGCGAGAGAGTCAGCAGCGAGAAATGGCAGGCAGCAGCTTGCTGTGCAGCTGGTGTGCTGCATGCACTCGATCCATACTTTGTCCTTCAGGGGGAGGCCGTGCATTTGCTTTAGTACTTCGTGCGTCGTGTTTATGGTTTATTGTGTGTTCATCGTGTCGTGTTTGTGGTTTATTTGGTGTTTAGTAGGTTGTGTTTGCGGTTCATTTCGTTTCCGCAGTTTATTTTGTGTTTGCGGGTTTTTTTCAGTTTATTTTGGCTTTACGATATCTATTATGTTTATGGTTTATTTCGTGCTTGTCGCATCTGAGGGACAAACAAATGCATGTCCGTTTATTTACTGAAATGTTTTCTTCTGTGTCCGTATGTGCTTATATTTATATATAAAATATTTATCATATATATCGTCTGTCCTTTTGTGTATTTGTCTGTATGAACCTTCTTTTAACTACAGAAAATACACTAGATAAGTTTTCTTTAGAATTATCTAGAAAAGGGCATAGAGGAGTGAGAGAAAGAAAAAGTGAAAGAGAGCGATGTAGGATGAGTCTGTGTTAAAATCAGCTTTTTTTTTTTTTAGATGATTTAGACTTTTTTTATCCTTTTTAATGCTTTGGCACATGTATTTAATCTCCGCAGGTGTTCCCAAACAAAGAAGATTGAATAGCGAACCCCGTCTCAAAATAAACGCTGACTTACCACAACCTAAAGATTTGTGAACCTGCAGTAGAATCCTCTCCTCACACCCACTTAATACTGTGAATACTGTCAGAGGGGCCTATTATGAAACCAGAAACCAACTTTGCAGTCACGTCTTTCATGCCACAGGAAACACCCAATACCTTCGGAGAATAAAGTCTTTTAATGCTCCGCCTCCTCCTCCTCCCCCCACCCCCGTGAAGGAGAGAGAAACATTAATGCCCAAGGCAGAGGGAAGAGAGCTTTCACCGAGAAATGGGTGTCTAACATGGGGAGACAAATAGACGCATAGAATAAACACGTGGACAAATTTCTCTCAATATTTTCATTTCAGTGGCTGCGTCGATGGCGGAAAGATATTCCATGAAGAGCTGGCTAGGTCTGTCAAACTTGACAAGAGTTTGTACGTGAGTGCGTGGGTCTGTGTGTGTGTGTGTGTGTGTGTGCGTGCGTGCTTGCGTGGGTGGGTGTAGGGAAGGGTCTACGTTAGTGATTGAGAAGTTAACAGGTTCTTTAACTGGCAGGTAGGTGTGTAGGGGCGGGGGAGCTGGACTCGAGGTGGAGACTTTCCAGTGTAGCGCACTACCCCTCAGTGTGTAATTATTCTCTGAGGTTCGCTACTCCGCGGCAGCGCTGCGGGTTAAATGGTGTTCCGCCATACTCTTCTTTCCTAAAGAAAGTCAAGGTTATAATTTCTGCTCACCGCCCCCCTGCGAAAAGAGATAATAATATTTTTGTGTAATTGTTAAAGGAACCTCAATTTTTTTTTTTTTTTTTTTGCGTATATCTCCGTATATCCTGTCTGTCTGCATACGTGTACGTTTGTTATGAGTATAGGTGGGTGTGTTTGCGTGCGTGCGTGTTACCCTATAGATGGGTGGTGTAGGCATTTGTATGTGTATACCTAAGCAAAAGGTGAGTCCTTGACAGACTGTATATCAGCTTTACAAGAGGAACCTCAAGTCTGTTCAACAAGTCTTGAATGAGATGATGAAAAGAGACACTCACTAATTTCTACCGCCTGCATCGCTAATATTTGCCGGCAGTTTTTCCTCTGAAGGTCCATTCGCAAGGCGAACAAATATTCAATTCACTGAACAGTTAGGGGAGCTTCACGCATTTTTCAAAATCGCTACCGGTACTGGTTGTTAGCTCTTGAAAACACTCCACCCTACATGAGTCAGAGATTTTATAGCCCAGCGAAGAACATCTGATCGTTTGCAAGCCGCTCGTCGTTCAGACGTCAGGTTATCGTCAGCATGATAACTGGCATGGCAATGATTGTGCAAGTCAAATTATCGCCAGTAAGCGAACTTCTCGGAGTCTAGGACTGAAGTGTTCAATGAATAAATCTATCACATAATAACACAGCAACCTTCGTAGATTGTTGACTGCTGTGGAATAATGCATCTGATGGAATTACCAAACCTACATCTTAAGGAGAGCAAAGCAAGTCTGCAGCCATACATTCTGCATGCAAACCTGAGTGCCAAATGTTCTCCAAGGGGCCGAAAAGGAACCAGAAATCTGAAGCACCAGCTACCTGGCACCTGTTTAGCTTACGTGGCAATTACCATATTTTTGCCATCTGAAATGTCAGAAAAATTATTCAACATTTTCAACGACAAATTTTTGTTTGGTCGGTAGATGGTGAGAGTTGTTGCTGCTGCTTGCTTATGAAAAACTACGCAGATGTAGCCTGGCAGCAGACTTCCTTTTCTGTTTTTTTCTGTCGCCCTGCAATCATTCTCAGACATAAATACATTAATTTTTCACGGAAAGCATCCCAGAACTTTCTCCATTAAAATTAGTAACCGCATCTTCATGGCAAATTCATTTAGCATTTCCCAGGGGCTTGTAACAGGCGCCAAAGGAGGGATTGAAGGCTCTTTAACTCTCTCGGTTTCTCTCTTCTAATTAACATCAGGGACATAATTTGTCCTTGAGTGGGGGACCCACAGCAGGGCAGCTAGGATGTCTGTTCGTGCGTGTTTCTGAATTCGAAAGTACGTGAGTGCATGTTCTCACATTTTATGTATGCGAGTGAGAAAAAAAAGGGAAGAAAAGGAGAGAGAGACAGAAAGAAAGTGGTTGATCCAGTACACTAGCAGACACGGACATCTGACGTTTATTTGTTAGTTTTCTTTCCTTTGTTTTGACTAAACTCCTTTCAGCAATATTAGCTGACGTGTCGTTTAGCTCACCTAGCTCACTTGTCAGATTTGTCATGCCTGTTAATTGCCGGCAGGTCATTAGCTAATGTCCTTGCCAGTCTGATGAGGTCAGGACAGGGCTGGCGGCTGGCTGGGCCCCTGTAAAGCTGTAGACACACACTTATCTTCACTCGAGACAGCTGTCTTGGTGCCTCCAGTTAACGGGCCGCCCGTGTGTATGTGTCGAGCTTATCCGAGACATAAACAGTTACAATCGCACGTCGCAAAATCTAGCGAAGAACATTAACTGTCACGCAGATAGAAAGCTTGTGTTATAAGAGATCAACTTTGGATCTGTCATCTTATCACCGGTGGCACCGTGCCAGGTTACTAACCGAAATCGGGTGGGAATCCAGAGTCCATACCTTGCATTCCTTGTGTGATGACGTTTTGGAAGTCGGAACCAGTCTTACATTTTGTATTTACAAGGCGGTATCACTCAGCTCGTCTCACGTGCTCTACTGAGGTAGAAAACCATGCTTTCTAGTAGAAAGTCTTGTCCTTCATCTCTCTGGCATCCTCCTCCTCCACCTCATCATCATCACCGTTGTAGGTGTTGTTGCTGACGTCGTCATTGCTGTCCTTGCTTTCATCCTATCCTCCTTCTTTTCGTCTTTATTTTATTGCCGTTTTTCTCCTCTGCTTTCATTTTCTCCTGCACATTTTGAAACTTCTGGTCGTTTCTCTTTTTGTAAGAGATTTCATCTTCACCTGTCTTCTTATCACTTCTTGTCAGTCTTTTATGAAGCATCAAAAACAGACGCAATCTCCTAATGCCTGTTTTAGAACGCCTGTGAACTTAAAGATTGAACGCTGTCCGTTTTATCCCTTTCTTTTGATTTCCTTCCCCTTTTTTTCTTCTGTCGTTACTTTTTCTTTGTTTTCATTCGTTTCCTTCTTTACTTCGTCCTCTTCTCCCTTCTCATGATGTCCTGGAGTCCAAGTTAAGAGAGGCGAAAAAGCAGTACGCTACATAGAAAGTTAGATAGATTGTTCACATTTCTATAAGAAAGTTGTGAAGGGGGAAGTTAAAGATAATAAACACAGCAATGGCCGTACGCCGACAGGACCAAACAACAGTACAAACCTCATCAGATGCGCTTCGCTGGATGCATTGGACCTGAAAATCTGTAACACCTGGAATCAGCAGAAGCCAAGATGATACTAAGCGCATCCCAGCCAAGCAGCATGATAATTTAACTTGTGATAAGCAGCTGAAAAAAATTAATGGTTGAGAAGGCTTGCCATTCTCACGCCATACCCTCTGCACACAATAAAACAAATTTAATGTGGGAAAAAGTCCATTTTTTATATTAATCAAAGAATTTCCTATGAAGATTGCAAGTGTGGACAATTATCTTGCGGGGAGAATGTGTTAAAAACACCGAAGTGCAAAACAAAGCAAAAGAAGCAAAGATGTCACCGCAAGGTCACATGATACTGACAGTCAGGTCCCGTGACACGTGCAGTCAGGGACACACACGACAGACTCACCTGCCAGGTGAAGATTACACTGTTAGCACTTTACCTGGATGGTTAATAAAGCGAAAAAATCAGCTAAATGCGAATAAAAGATAATTAAGCTGACAGCTATGCCATAGGCCTCTAACTCTATTTCTTTTGCCACGTGTATCGCGCACAGGTAAACGAGGGGTTAACTTATCACGGGGTGACATTCTGCTTTCGATGCGTGTAAGTAAGAGCATTGGAGAGTTAACACAGTTTGCTCTATTTTAGTCCTTCCACGTGTATGCCCCCAGCCTTCGCCGTTCTGGAACTGACACCATAAAGCAGTCTTGGCTGCACGCGCGTGCTTCGCGGAGTACGGACATTTACGGTGCTCCCTTTGTGTCACGTTCGGTGAAACGCATCGTGATTCAGACATTCAGATGTCGCGTGGAGGGCTCTGTGCTGTGACTCAACAATTACATGCACATGTGTTGCCTCTCTCTGCCAATTTTTCTTTTATTCTATAATCTTCAGAGAGCACGAAAAATATCAAATTAAGCCATTTTATCTTTCCTTTCTTTCTTATTGACCACTTTCCAAAATTCTGTCCTCCCTAAACACATTTTCTTTTGTTTTCGGAGTCGCTTAATTTCCATTTTCTTTTTGCATATGCGCACGCACGCACACACACACACACACACACACACACACACACACACACACACACACACACACACACACACACACACACACACACACACACACACACACACAGCAATAGTTATATGTCGGAAGGTGTCTTGGGTTAAAAGATTCAGGAAGTTCAAGCTTCTTTATTCTTTCACATTCTAAGGAGTATTGAGATATTTAGAATGTACATATTCACACACATTCCTATCTGTGTGTCTGCGATTCTGTCTGCAAGTTTAAACTGTTTCACCGTATACAGGTATTTTAGAAATCAGCAAAAAGACGCAGTTTAAAGAAGGCCTCCGTGGATGCTCCCTTCTATATCAGCTTTCGTTTTATGTTTAAATGCAGCCATTTGGCACTGCGCAGCCCTCATCCCTTTGTCCTGACCGGACACGCATGCAGACATACTTTCTCTCACTCTTTTCCCACTGAACCCCTCTTTCTCTCACCCACGCATGCACTCAACAACATGCAAGTAAACAGACAAATACGCACACGCGCACGAACGCACACACACACACACACACATAAACAAACGGCACATAACTTGCTAAAACATTGTTTGCACTCTTATGAACGGTTGTTGAGTTGTGCTCCCAAGAGACAATACACGTGAAAGCCAAATCTCTTTTCTAAAGCAATCGGTTTTGCGCAAGAAAAGCTGACAGCAGTGATGACAATTATAACTATCATAAGAAGAAGACTTCGTTCACCGAATTGCTAGGACTATAACAACCTTGAAGTTCTGTGAAAATGAAAGTAAGTCTTGCTGTGAAGCTATACATATTGCTAGAGTGCGTAGACATCATCACCATGGGACACTGCTGCTACCATGCTGCCAGACATGCTAAACATTGAGCGATGACTGCCTGCTAAACATAATAAACACAGTGACAGTTCTCTCCGAACACCAGGAGACTGTAAGCTTGTGGCTAAACAACGTCAAGATTTACATGCAAGTTCAAATCAGCAAGTGCCGGAAGATGATGACGCAAATAGAAGGCTAAACTGATGTTGGGGCGAGAGGTTGGTGCTCACTGTAGAATTGTGCTGTCTGTCAATCACAGGATGCATTGTTTTAAAGTAACATTGTGTAGTAGAAATAATATCCGTTCTCTAAGAGACTCAAAGACAAAAGGAAAAAAGTCATATTAAAGAATATCATAACCTAGTGCCGTAGAGTCAGTGAAGGTAAGTGGTCCACCGTGTCTAGGGCATGGAAGATCAAAGGCGTAGCCCAGCCCTCTCCTTTTGTCTCCATAACAACATCTAGTAAATCAAGTAAACATTCCTGCTGATCAGCTGGTGAACGGGCAGCCCTAATCACGTCTCGAACCAATAACCTTCTGCTTCACTAACAATCAGAATAGAGAGCCTCCGTAGCCTCCGACATAGAGACACATGAAAAAAAAAAGAAAATGAATATGCCATCAAAGAACTGTTGCTTGTCAGCGACATACGCGACGCTTTATGGTTTGGATTTTCTTGTTTTGTGTGCTGAAAAAATATAAATATGATGACAACAAGGCCAGCGTTTGGAATGCGGGGGAAACCCCCCCAAATAAAAAAAATATATATATAACGCGGAAACTCGTCAACAGCCATTGGCGTTATGGAACACGCCTAACTGATGTACACACCTGGCACACCTTGGCGCCGAAGAAAAACGCGTTTCTCACGTGTATTCATAAATCAGTCACATGTTCTTAAGATCTGCATCTGCGGTGTGAATGATTGCTTTTCGCCTCCGCCGGCCTGGGATCTCTGTGTCTGCAACCGGCATCGTTATTCACAAGGTGAGACAACTCAAAGCAGCTCGAAAGGATGGGTTATCGCTCACGTCAGGTAGTACGTCTGGTTGTCTTGTGGAAGATCATCGCTGGACCAAGTGCTCGAAATTTGTCATTGTCCTGGCGACTCTCTTGAAGATGAGACAATCTGCAGTTACGTTTCGTGTTTCCAGCTTTCATATTCCATCATTCATGGATCCATTTCTTTCCAGTTGTGGCGACTTAATTTCTTCATAATTAAAGAAGCCAACAATAAAAAGGGGGAAAAAGTAAGAAAGAATAAGAAAAGGAAGAAAGAAAGAAAGCAAAAGAAAGAAACTATAAATCAAATAATAAAAGAAAGAAAACAAAAGAAACTAAAAATCAAATAATAAAAGAACGAAAACCGAAGAAACAAAAACCGATAAAGAAAATTTATGAAAAAAATTAAAATTTTTGCAACAATTATTGGACTGTTGATAGATAAATAGAAGATTCAAGAAGAAGAAGAAGTTGATACTATTATAGTTCATTTACACGGTAGCATTATTTTGTAACCTTTAGTGTGCTTGATGCTTACAGACTGCACAGGAATTTTCACACCGGCCTCTGTTTTGTAATCATGCGCATGTCAAACGCGTTGTGTGGTTCCCGCAGGTTTGTTTTCTCCACCATCGCCGCGGTGCTGCAATAATACATACAATGGAACACCTGGCGGTGATCAGCCGGAAGTAGTTTCTACTCCCACAACCTTTCGTTTTGCAGGTGCAAGTCTTTTGAGGCCGACTGTGGATCGAAGACATGTGGTGTCAAGGCTACACACTTGTCTGCAATTCTCTTCAGCTACGCTCACCAAGCAAAAACATTTAAGGGCATAATTAACGAAGCTGCAGCTTCGATTTCCAGTCACAGACATGTCTGCAGAGGAAGTTGGGCTTGTGATGTGTTTGAAGCTGCGTTGTGCAGGTCGGCTGAAGAGAAATGCAGAACTGTATTCAACCGGAGCATAAATAAGAAAATAAGATCAGTAAATTAAGGAAAACGAAAGACAAAAAGAGAGCAAAGAAGTAGTTATTGTTCTGATGAATTACACAACTGAGGTTTATGTTTAACCGCCCTAATACTTTCTCATTTCTATTTATTCCTAATTGTTTCCGACGTGTTTACATTTTACCAGACAAGGGTCACTGTCAAAGTCTTTTTTATTTGTCTTCTGCAAACTTCGCCAGCAAACATTCTCTTTAAAATTTACATGTTGCTAAGCAACCGTTTCTGTGATTCTGAGAAACTGTTTTAGTGAGGCGTTTCTTCTAGTTCTCTCTCTTTCTTTCTCTCTTTTTCCTGGAAGCTTTTCTCCTCTTGTTTGGTTTGCAAACTACAAGGTTTCTACAGTTGCGCTAGCTTATAAAGCTCTTGTTTTCAATGGGCTGCCGGTTGGCAAATAAATGTCTGCAAATCAATCGTTCTGTCGCTTCCCCTGGCACTGTGAACTGAGAATAACACGGCAGCTCGCCTGTTTCTCTGTAAAAATCATCAACGCGATTTCTCACGCTTTTGTACAATAATGTCAATGACAACCCCTATTACATAATCTTCCTTTTACTGAAAGCCACCTGAAAAATTGTGCATGTAGACACTAAATGGAGCTCGAGCACAGTCAGCAAGGGGGCGTTTGATTCAGCCAAACCAGTGTTTTTTAACAGTGTCACATCGGGTCTGGAACGTCCAACCCAATTTCGCGAACGTAAGCGTCCAACTTTATCCAGAAGAAAGCTGAGCAGCCTAGCACAGCAAGTGGTTGACCGTGTCAAAGCTACTGGGAATTTCCAAATAAGCTGATTGGTTGATATTTTCGTGAACGAGCGAAAACAGTTTAACATAACGACAGAAAGAGTTTTTGGCGAAGCGCAGTATTTTGACATTAACGTGAAGACCACCAACCTCATCCGCTTGGAACTTAACAAGTAATAAAACAAGCGATGGTCAAACGCAAGGGAAATAAACATAACAGAAAAGCCGCCAGGAGATGGGCTCTTAACATCACCCAAAGGTTTCAGTGGGTTAGTTTGCTATCTGCATTTTCTACCCCTATTCCTGTTTGGTCCAAGTTCAGAAGTAAGTATATCGTGTTCTACGGCGTGCATGTTTTGTTAAATACAAATTTCTTGCTGTTTCTTCGTACACTTCGGTCGTCATAGATTGATGTTAACAACTTTCTGAAACTTTGACATTTGTGGAGGGAAACTTTTCTGAGATCGATGCAATTTTTGTCACTTGTCAGACAAAGCGCGTGCTGGAGTGAGCTGAGGTCACCTTGTTCACATCACTTCGCACATATCACACAGACTTATCGCATTTTCTTTCAGTAGTTAGTTCAGTATTCGTGCACCTGTTCAGTGTATTAAGTCTCAGCCACTGAATTAGAACAACGAGATCACAGTCAGAAGACAGGAGTGCAGCTGGTTATGTTGCGATAAGTGTGTCTACTTACTTAACAGTAATGTTTTCACAAGTTCATATTACAGTAGTGTGATATGAGTGTGCATTGTGCTACCTTGAAGTAATAAGAGATAAGTACTGCGTTGTAGTAATATGATATAATGAGCAGGGTGTTACCTTATGGTAATTTTAGCGATCCAAGAAGCAATGAGACCATCGATGATTGATCGAGGCATTTCCTTCGCACACACCCACCCATTTACTCTCTCTCTCTTTCTCACACACACCCACAAATGACCTGTCTTGATAACTGGGGGCATTTTTAGGACGAGAATGAAGCAGAAAAAGGATACTTGAAGAGCGGATCCCCAGCATTCGTACTTGGAAAACAAGGCATCGACACATGTAAAAAGCTGCTGTGATATATCCCACTGGTAGGCAGAGCATCACGATATGCAACCCTGCATCCGACAATGAGTGACAGCAACTGTCGCAGGTAGTAACTGCAGCCAGCTTCTTTTCTAACTCTCCCCCATCTCACCGCCACTTGGCTACTTTCCTCTCCTACCGCCTCCTTTACCTCTCCCGCCTCCACTCTTCTTATGATAAAGACTACAACTGTTGTTGCTTCCCCTTAGTAACCTCTGAGCTATCTCCCTTGCAAGACCTCTCCTACAACGGCGTCCTTCGTTCAGATCTGACTCCGCAACAGAGAGTCAGACTATGTCTGTGGTTAGTGACCGTTAGAAAAATGTTGCATATTTCAGCATCAATCTGCAAAAAAAAAAAAGTCTGGCTGCCATATTACTGCCGCCAATCATCATCTATCTATTGACGTATCAACGTGACGGCGTACCTGGTAAGAATGCATGCGAAGCACAGAAACTCAAAAATGCTCGCACCAAAGTCCTAATTTGTTCTCAAGGGTGTGAAGATAGTATCATCATGCCAAGCCTATCTACAGTAAACACACATGTTTACGGCAAGCTGCCAAAAACATCAGACTCATGGCGGATGTGTTAAGCTCTCCCTCCCTCTGACAAATGTCTAAGGACAAGGAAGACCGAAGGCACTGACAAAGAATCATTGTTAAAGATGTGAGTTAGGTGATATATGGTAGAGACGTATCTTTGACGAGGGTCCGCTGTTGAATAATTCTGTTCGATGGTGATTAAATTTCAGTGTGTTTTTGTTGTATTTTTTGTATATGTGTAAAATTATCGCAGCGAGCTTACCGAATCAATTAATCAAACTGAAGGCTTCTTTACTTCGGAACGAGGCTAGAATCACTCAAGGCAAGAGTTATTAATCCAATCAGCTTTTACAAGCGTTCATTTCCCCCCCCCCCGTAAACTTCATGTTCGTTAAGTGAAGCACTTCCGGTTTGCAGCAGCCCAGCTAATTAGCGATAAACACCATCTGCTGTGCACGTACCTCCAGACTCAACAAGGAATATCACTTTGTGCAGAATATTAAGAGAGAATGACTGATATTATTATCGTGGCTTTTGCTAGGTTATGCAACGTATGTGCTGGATAAAATATGTGACATGAAAACAGCAAAAGTAAAAAAGTCTGTAACTTACTTCGTCTCTTTGTATCTATTCACGATTTACTACCTTGAAGTCAAAACATCCACCTTTCAAAGATAGTCACTTCTGCCTGAACAGGGATGATTGTTAGTTCGTCCCAAATACGAGGGCTGATTCCTCAGAAATATACTCAACATACTTTTTCAAAGGTCATATTTCTCCTATAAAATTCTAATGCTACCTTAATCTGATACCTTGCCAACTTTTTACATGAATCACATGATTTCAGAAATAATTCCTTAGAAACATGAGTCACAAAATTTTTCCACATATTTTTTGCAGCTGTTTACTCCTGAATGACAGATGTCCAGATTGAGATTGTCATCCAGCTGATTATATATCCTGGTTCTACTTGCTTTTTTATTTTGTTTTTATGCTGGTTGGCAAGCAACAGATTTTTTTCTATCTGTTTTTGTAATGATTTGATGAGAATATAAAATGCACCTTGGTATGTGTGTGCCCCTTCAGTAGAATGACTGCTTGAACAGCAAAGTACAGTTCTCTTTAGAGAGAGAATGTTTGTGACTGGACGTGTGTATGACTACACGTGTGTGTGTGTGTTTTAGTGCGCGAGATAGTGAGTTTGGGCGCATTCGTTTACGGGTGTGTGTGTGTGAGAGAGAGAGAGAGAGAACAGTTGTCCCCTGACACCCTCCCACCAACCATTTCGCACAGACTGAGGTAAGATATGAGTTATTCTACTTGGGCATTATTTGTTTTCTCTCGAGGGGAATGGTGGGAGTCCGCGAACTGAATGACCAGATCTCACAAAGCTTACTCGTAGACCATCGTACTGTCCCTCCACAGCATCGTCTCGATAACAAACACATGAAATCAGTATTAAGCTGGACATCGCTTGTCTAATGATGACAATTTACATCAATTTACGGTTAATGTCAGAGAGGGACCTCGGAAAACACAGTGCTAGGAAAATATTGGATAAAAGACCAGGTCGGACGGACGCCTGTTGCTTTCCTTGTTTTTAACTCACCCGTGATCTGGTAGAATATGAGTACATAAATCTCAAATCCTGACCAGAATGGAAATGCGTGATGTTCGTCTTCCTATAATTTAATATACTCGCTCATTATAAAATCGTTCAACTCTGTTCTTATAACTCTGTGAATGTTTCTGAGAGGGCTTTTTGTTTGTTTGTTCGTGTTCCTGCATCTTGGGTCTTGTTTATTTTGTTTTACCTGGTATTCCATCTCCTTAATACCTCAGAATGTTTTCTGAGAGAATATTTTTTCAAGTTTTCTTTTTTTCGTTGTCCCTTTAATTTTTTGTACAAAAAGTACCTACACCATGTGACCAGCAGCCAGTCATCGACTTCCGGAGCGTCAGCTACTCCAGTTCCTCATTCGTTCTTTCTCCCTGCCTTTCCTTCTCTCTCTCTCTCTCTCATTTCATTTATTTTTGATTATTCTTTCTTTTTTCTTCTCCCCATACGGCTTGTCGTAATTATTTTTGTGTCTCCTCCATTAACGGATCGCTGAATTGTTCTCTCAACCGCACAGCAGATACGATCAGAAAATGGGGGCATTTCTGCGGTTTAATTTGCGTCCTAAAAATTCTGTGGCAATGCATTCCTTTGCCATGAAATGAGACCAATGATTTTTTTATGGTTCTGTTGATTTGCCCTTAAATTTCATTCTAGTTTTTACGTTTTCCAGAAATGTATTTCTTTTCTGTCAGAGTCTTCTTGTACATAAATGCCGTCCTATTTCCATGCTGGCTTTAATGTTTTCTTAATCTGACATATTCTGAGCCTTTTGCTTCTTTCTCCTCTCTCGTCAGCACCGAGACTCAATGTGTCTTTCTCCGTGTCCTTTCCTCCGTAAGCGACATTTCATTACCAGGACTGCGGCCTCAAATTATCGCCTCTTCTACTCTCTTTCTTTCTCTGCTCCTCCTTTTTCCTTGCAACTATTTCTTGCTTTCTCGCTAACACTGACCCACGCAGACACTCAATTACGTTCACACGCACGCACGCACGCACTCATTTACCATATCACACACACACACACACACACACACACACACACACACACACACACACACACACAGAGTGAGAGACAGATCGTTAGGATTCGAGCGCAAGCGAGCTGTGACGTGTGCATGCCTTTTCTCTTCTCCTCCCTTTTCCTCCTCGTACTTCATCCTGTCCCTCCCCAACTGTGGTTCTCGCTTTCCCCTTCATCTGCTGTTTCCTCCCACGCTTTTCCAAGCTTACTTCTGGTCGAGTGGATGCTCGAACCCTTTTGTCTACCATCCACTAGGCAAAGCAGGAAAACAAACCAAACTTCACACAAGTCCACGTGACATTTTTGTTTCTTTTCCAGAAGTTTCAAGGTCTTTAAATTTTTATTTCTGATCTCTGAGTCAAAGAATTGACGAGGGCCCCGAAGAGTCAGGAGCACAGCACAAGATTAGAAAACTCTAAGCCATCTATCACGTTTTTTTTTTAATCCTTATTTTTTTGCAGCCGGAGAGATTGGTTTAAAAATATGAATAACACGAAAGAATCAACCATTTTTTATTTCTAGAATGTTCTTGCTGAGCTCACTGGAGATGGAGATCAATGGAGAAGCAGTAAGCAGGATGACTTTTTAACCATTACACCTGTCCTCCTTATGTGGACCTGAAGAAAGGGGGATACATGAAAAAAATCTGGTGCGGTGTACCGCGTAGGTGTGAGGGGTGTGGCAGGTGGATGATCCCTGCATTGCACCTGTTTCAAGTCGCCCATGTAGAAATATTTAATTGCCGGAAAGCTTACTTTTTGCCACACACACACACACACACACACACACACACACACACACACACACACACACAAACACGTACACGTACACGTGTGCGTGCATCACATATAATTTGACGCACGCACACTTCAAAGAAGCGGGTGTACAAAAACATACCCATGAACACACACACACACACACACACACACACACACACACACACACACACACACACACACACAATTCATAATGTTCAGATAAGCCCAGCAAAATGAATCCATCAAATTTCTGGTAGACAGGTGATGGAAAAGGGAACTCGCTGCTTGGCTGACTGGCTGGCAAAAAATGTTTTCTCGAAACCTGAAGGGTATATTAGAACTGAAGAGAAAATAGTAAACTGTTAAGAGAGAGAGCACTGAGGATGGATAAAGAAGAAGGCTGACTTTCTTTAGACATAGCAGCGAGACTATGTGGATGTATAGTGTGTTGAGAATACAGTTCCCTGAGGGGGACACCGAGAAGGAAGGAGTAGCAGTCGGCAGTGGATAAACTTTGCTCACACCTTGAAGAAGGTGCCAGAATCTGCTGACCAGAACGATTCTGCTACAACTATGAAATGGCGAAGTTTCACAACCCTCAACGATGATGTCTGTTTGGTATATATCAAGGATAAAATATGTGTTCATGGTGTTTATACTTGGCTAGGTGTGTATTTGTGTGTGTGTGTGTGTGTGTGTGTGTGTGTGTGTGTGTGTGTGTGTGTGTGTGTGAGAGGAAGAGACAGGAAGAAAAGAGTGACACGCAGAGAGAACTGAACTGCACTTGATTATTAAGCACATCACAATATAAAATACACGAAAATTGAGTGGCACTGATCGCTTCGTGTTCTAGATTCAATTAGTAATTTGTTTATTTAAAACATAGGAATACATTTAGAATACTTTTACAAAATCCATTCAACTCGCATATGTTACAAGAAAAAAGGGGAAGAAAGAGAGTAAGAAATAGTTAATTAAACGGCAGACATCTCGATAATCAGGGGAAAAAATTCGGTTGCTCAAGAACGGCCCGGACTTAACATTAGCCTTATTTTGCCGATATTACCTTCATTTCGCCCTACAGTTGATGCTCAGAAGAGAGATAAACTCTGTTTAACCGCCTCGCCTCTGCAGCCTATCAAGCCCTCATCTTATTTCGACTTGCAGGCTGCGCAGCGGCGGTTGCTGGTATCAGTCTGTGACTCGCACCCACCAGGCAAACATATGCGAACAAGGACCCTTGAGAAAAATCAAAGAAAAGGTTTTGTCAACACATGCTTAACATCTGTCTATGCTCGATCCACACAGAGCCCGGATGTTCTTTAGTGCAGTTGCACCATCGTCTGTCTGATGTGTGTGTGTGTGTGCGCGCGCGCGCGCGCACGTACGTGCATGTGTGTGGCGCTTGCAGGTCGAAGAGATGAGGTGCTAGGGACAAAGAAACACCGGCTCTCCTGTTCGGTGTAAAGGTAACTACCCATCTACAAGGTGTGGTTAATCGGATTCGGATGGCCTTTTATTCGCTTGATCTTTGTGGCCGGATGGGAACAACTTGTGTTGCAGTGAGATTTGCAAATGTAAAGCAAACTGATGGGAGCGCCCGTGTGCGACATTTGCATGGGAACTCCTGTAGTCTCTCATGTGCTTTAGCTTGCTCGCGTGCCTCATAAATATATAGGACACACACACACACATATATATATATATTGAGAGGTCACAAATATAGGTCAAATGTAACATGTATTTGTGCGTGCTGTTCTTAAGTGCATAAAGAACATACAGAAATGTTAGTGTGTAAAATGTAACCCTATTTGTGTGTGATTCTTTGTAAAAGAAAGTAGGAGCTGCTTACTAAGTTCATGTTGCATCCAGAGCTAGCTTGTCTACACTATGCTGACATACTGCACTAAGTTGGTAGGAGCATCTGTGAATTAGTGCGGATTGTCTCTGGTACTTACTTGTCTTAGTGGCCTTCATCTTGTTCTCACGCCTGATGAATGCCAGACATGAAGTGTCACGTCTGATAAAAGTGACAAAGGGAAGAGCACACGATGTCCACCTCCATTTACAAAAGATCAAGAGGATGTAACCCACAACAACAAAGCGGTTTCAGCATCAAATTTGTTTCACTATATGATCAAAGAAAAGAATGTGTAGGTGTAACAAACAGAGAGAGAGAATATTTACGATGTGGCAATATGCTCGACTCAGTATCAAGGGAAGATAAGATATTATCTGATGAAAAAAGACTTTGGTAATGTTAGGGATATTTTTTATAAAATAAAAGTGAAAAATTCATTAATTATTAAAAACAAAATGACCAAAAGGGTCTGTTCTATAGTCTTTCTATTTAGTTTAGTTGCCTGCTTCTGCAGAGGCACAGCTGGTGAATGAATCTCAAAGTGGAGCGAAGGATAATAAGACTTTTAATCGTTGACATTAGAGTTACGCTGGCGGGTGACATTACGAGAAACTCATAGCCAGTCACATATTTTCTCACACCCCTCCCCGTCCCAGCGTGGAAAAACCTGTGTTAGTCGTTCCGAGGACGACTGTACCTCCTATATGATATTTGCCAAATGGCCGTAGTGAGCCCCAATTACTTTTGATAATCCGCGTTCGCAGCCCGTCCTAGAAAAAACCCTGGTGGCACTGACTAGTGCTACATAACAAGGGCTCAGCTTCCGCTTGTGCTTGGTAGCGCCCTCGAGCAAGTTATTCTTGGGCGGATGGGACTACTTGTAAGGAGAGGGTTTGTTTACCTGCCTGTCGCTGGACAATGGTCCGTGAGGTGAAGGCCACAGCTGATGTTCTTCAGCCCCTCAGGACCTTGTGTACAGGTTGGGGGAGGGCACAGGTCGTGATAGGGAGTGGGGGACATGTAGGGCAGTGACCGAGGTGTCCGTGGTGTCCGTGACCTGGAATGTTTGCTTGTGTTTATGCACGGATAATGCCGTACAAAATGTCTTGTGCACGGAACGTGAGGGAGCACAGTATTAGTGTTCATGTTTGAGAATCTTAAACGTCGTGTATTATTGTGTGTTATGCAATGTAACAACGCCACTTGTTGACACTTTTCTACATTTACGTAGGGCGCCCCGGTGGCGCAACGGTTAACTCCTGTCACCAATACAGTGAAGGTTGGCTGTCCTGGGTTCAGTTCTCGTCTCGGGCACGCTGTTCTTTCTCTGCATGTGGCATCTGTTTACAGGGCTGGCTGCCTTGCCGTGATATAGCCTTAGTTGCTGGCTCGGCGTAAAACACCAATAAAAAAAAATATCTACGTTTACGTCTCTATAAAAGTCGGGAAACTGTGCAGACCATGATTTTTGTTTCTTTTAACTCCGATCGAGTTGTCGGCGATATCAAACTGCAAGACTTTGTAGGGTTACAGCGGCCACGGGACCGCAAACATGAACCAAGACCATGGACTGCACACACGGTCCTTTATAAGACCGCTTTCGTTTGCGTTCGTTTGCGTTCAGTTGTTCCAAATCTTTTTCACAGTTTGTCCACATAGCCCTCTCCCCCCCCCCCTTCGTCTCTCGTCCGCTCACTGTGTGGCTTGTGTAACTTGTTTGTTCAGGGTTGCCCTTTCTACCTCCCCTTGATTGCATGTGCAGCCAAGGGGCTGGAGCAAACATTTCAGTTCTAATACTGCAAGGTAAAAAAAAAGGTAAACGAAATAAAAAAAATAGTCCGACAGATCGACTTGATGCACAGCGCAGTTCTTCATGAATGTTTACCGAAGCAGGCAACATTTGATGCCAGTAATATATCAGAAAAGATGAACTTCGTGCATGACAGGAGGTCCTTTGCTGTTTAAAAACTGGTTGTTCATAACTGGCTGTGCTTATTTTCCTGGTAGTTCTTGCTGCATTTTTACAGGGAATAAAACTCTATGACATCTATTTCAATTTTACCCCCAGAAAAGATCTTACAAACAGAAACGAAAATTCATCATTTTTGAGCAAGCGCCCGACAGATAAGTTATTTTAGTATGAAGCATACATGCATGAAATGTATGCAGAGACACACTCTAGATGTGTTTGTGTGTGCGCACGTCGTATAGTTGTGTTTGTGTGTGTGTGTACGTTCGTGAGCGTGTGTGTGTGTGTGTGTTTCTGTATGAGTTTGTGTGTTTGTATGTGTGCTTTCTTGCTTGCTGGTGTATTTGTGTGTCTGCGCGCATACCTGCCACCAAAAAAACACACACATACACGCAGGATCGCATATTTTTGTGTGTGTATGTATGTGTGTATATATATGTGTGTGTGTGTGTGTGTGTGCGTGTGCGCGAGCGCGCGGTTGTTGCAGCTCTACGGACACAGTTCTTGCCTTCGTGGTATGCAAATGTGATCTTAAACAGACAACAGGTGCGAATACCTTGGAATGTGTGGAAGTCACTGACCCACCCACGTGTTCGAGCCTCTCGCTTCTCCTGGGGAAACAGGTGCCGGCGATAATCTGCTTCAGCATCATTTACTTCTTTGGGGTCAAAGATCCCCGTTATACTCACTCGGCGTTCTGCAGCGCAAGCATACTAACGCATATGCTACTATGTATATTCTAATATTCTAATGTATATATATTCTACTGTAGAGCAGTGTAGTTAGCGGCACGTGTACACTAGATCACCTTCACATAAGTTCTATTACCTGACTGCTCTTCGAGGCCTTTGATTAGCGAGGAAATTGTCAAAACTTGTTAATGGAGATCATTCGAATAAAACAGATGAACGATAAGACTTTTCTCGAGCAGAAAATGTATTCCATGCATCGCAACTAGAGACATAATTTGATTCCTCCACAAGGATTCATGTGTTAAGTTCATGTCATCAAATAGTTGCTTATGGTCCAGTATTTGCATCGGGAATAAAAACTGCTTCGGACAAGAAATATCTGCCGGCAACCTTTCGTAGAGTGTCAGGGAAATCCTTTGAACTCTGTCATCATAAAACACTCTGCAACATTTAAAATTCTGAAGGGTAGAATCACCTGCACTGCGTTAACAATGAGAAAAGGGAAATGCAAAGAGGAGACAAAGGACCCGGAGACCACAGTAAATAAGGAGTGTGAACAAAACAAATAAGGTCGCTCACAGTAAAGACACTGCTGCACGACTTACTACATCGTCCCTCAAGCTTGTCTCTCCAGCGACTCCTGCGGTTTGCCAAACACGAGGAATGTTTTCCCGGTCACGTAGGAAGGAGACTAACAAGTAAACACGACAGCCTCAAAAGATGGCGCGTTTTGTGTGTCTTTTGGAAACGACACCCCATTAACTTGGACAGGGGCAGATCATTGAGAGAAGCCGGCGCCTTGTAATTCCTCTCTCCATCTCTTTCTCTTAATTAGTATATGTATATACATATGTGTGTTGTTTTTTTTCTTTTCTTTTCTTCAACCACTTTTTCTTACAGAAGTTATATGATGGCTTAAAACAAATTAAACTGAAATGAATTCCCTTTGAACTATTGGACAGACGGCTTTTCCGTACTACATCCGTGTGACTGGTATATAATATGTGCGACATAATAAGACGGTACGAAATTTAACCGAAAAATTATCTAGATGTAACAACCTAAAACCAGCATAGAAGTCGTATTACAATATCAGTAAAGTTTCTTTTAGAACATATTTTATAAGAATTCCATTTGAAACTTGACGAAAGCTCGACTGAATACGTACATACTACAACATCGTCATTTCTGTTTTCAAAAATGGTTGCTATAAACAGCATTATCATGTACATGTCACGACCCAAACAATAATAATAAATACATTAAAAAGATAATTGTCGGGTGATCTGACAAGAGAAAGCGTCAAATGTTGACGCGCGGCAAAATTGCAAGAGCGGACAAAAGTCAACCTATCGGGACACCTGTCAACCGGGGGTTAGAGACGAAGACTGGTGTTTGGAGTGCATTTTGTCAGGAGACTGGCTTGATGCCACCGACCTGTTAGACGGCTGCGAGTCAGTTTGTCTGGGTCCGAGTGGGTCGACAATGTGAGGCGCTAACACCGAGGGCCTGTCATTTAGTTCTCAATGCAGACCTGCTGGTTGAGATTCAACAAAGGCGTGCGCCATGCAGGTCAAGTGACATCCGGCAGGTTGAACTCAACCTGAGTTGTTTGAGTTTCGTAAAGCGGATCTGCTATCCCTCTCCTCCCCGTTGTCTTCTTTCCTCCGTGATTTATGGGTTTTGGAGACAGTAGACAACAATACATCATTGTGACAATGCCGGGACATACCCCAAAACAACAAAATTTTATATTTTGAACATCGTGCTGCAAAAGAAGTACGTAGGGTAAAAAAAAAAATCAACAACGATACACCAGCCAACTGAACACTCACAAAGTTTATACAATATCTTGCAGGTGCAGTGCAGAAAAGAATCAGCTTGACAAAGCCAACACAAATCAATTTGACAAAGCCAGCAAAAATCATTCTGACAAAGCCAGCAAACATCGATTTGACAAATCCAACACAAATCTAGATTTCATGGCCTCAATCTGATAGAATTTATTGTGAACGCGTGGAACCCAGGCTCCACAACGCTGACGAAACGAGGAGCAGAGCGATGTGTAAATGAGGAAATCATTCCATCGCGCAGGCGCAGAGCGAGCGAGGCTCTCACATCCTTCATTACAGAAGCCAGCGCTGCACCCTGTCCTCTATTTGTGTTTGAGTAATATTATTCTGTGCACCCGGACTCTGTCATTATGCCAACAGGCGGTACGAGTACTAATTATGTGACTGGTGAATGTTTCTGTTGTTTCGACAATCATGGTGTGTGTGTGTGTGTGTGTGTGTGTGTGTGTGTGTGTGTGTGTGTGTGTGTGTGTGTGTGTGTGAATTGATTAGGAACGAAGCTGGGCTTGAAAACGACACCCTCTAATGAAGTTATAATTTCATTGATTGTTTGGTTAATACGCATGCAGAGTTTTTATTTATTTATTTTTTTGGAGGGGGGGGGGGTTAGTTTATTGATGGGTTTTGGCAGCTAAGTTCAAAGTGAACTCAGGTCATTCTACTAGTAAAGGTTTCGACCTGTCCTGACTTTGCACGGATGAAAGTCAATATAATTCAGTCTGTAAAGGGCCTTCTTAACTTGAGACATATTGTACAGTATGTCACTATGATAAATGGTTAAGCAGCGGTCGTGTAAAAAAAGAAAACAAACAAAAAACAAACATAACATATTTACATAATTGACTACATGTAAACATTTGTCCTCCAGGTAAATGAGCCCTTCACTTCTCACCGCATGCTGTTGCGTACACTAAGAGTAAAAATGTTGTTAAATTTTCTGGTCACATATCAATGCGTTCGATTATATTTAATCACATTGTTTTCCTTGCTGATATTAAATATGCCATTATAGGTATATCTATGTTTGTCTTTGTGATGTGCTGTAGTGTGTGTGTGTGTGTGTGTGTGTGTGTGTGTGTGTGTGTGTGTGTGTGTGTGTGTGTGTGTTCTATGCTTTTCCTCTTACATGTTGTTTTTTACGTTCGACTTCCTAAATCATGTCTTTTGATTGCTTCTCATATAAACACATATAAATGGTTTGTACAGTACCCGAGGAGAGCAGAAGCCAGCCATAAAAAAGTTGGTCTGATCGCTGACCGGAAATCCAAACTCTTCTGGTGGTTTGCTCTCGTGAACCCTTCTTAACTTTGGCTAATGACTGCTGTGGCATGCACTATACATTATTAAAACCTCTCTCTGATGGCACAGATTGTGGCAATTTCCTCGCCGACTTCTGCGGCACAAGTGATTTCTTGTACTAGACAGTGATCGCTCTTGACAACGGTGGCAGGCAATTTCCTCTGCTAGAGATTTCCTTGTAAGTAACTTGTTCTAAGCAGTCGTGATATTATTAGCAAGGACATTTTCCCTGCCTGCCGTTCATGCCTGGGTGTTGTGGACACCGGTGACTCTGACAGGTCAACAGTTCAGCGACTGCTTCCACAAAGTGGGCAGTGAAATGTTGTAGGATAGAGTCTTAGTAAGGGTTGTATGCTCCTTTTGTTTTGTTTTATATTTTTGAGAAAACAGTCTGGATGATGCTATTGTTATAAATGCAAATCTCCATAGCGAAAGTGTGATATGACTTGATGATGCATGGATAGTGTGCACTGTGCATGTCTTGGTCTCACTCTTTTTCTCTCTCGCTCGCACGCGCACGCGCTCACACACACGCACACACACACACACACACACACACACGCACACCTATATATATATATATTTGTATATACACACACGCAGGTACGTACACTGTGTGTGTGTGTGGGGAGAGACCCACATCACCTTTTGTGGTTCTAACAATTTTGTGATTTATATATATAAAGCGAATGTTTATCTAGTATATGTTAGTGTAAATGTGTGCGTGCGTGTTTATTCGTATTTATTTTCATTGAGAAACATTGTGACATGTCCGTGCGCTCACACACGCTGACCAAAACGCATATCTCGGACACTAAGATCTTTTGGATCGTCCACTCGTGCACCTGTCTTACCGGCAGTCCCTCCCCCCTCACCTTCCTGTATGTTTTTCCTCAGCTGAACGCGTCCTCTCGAGGGCTTTGTACAGGACCAAGGACCTGGGGATCAGGGCCATGTGTCGGGGCTTTGCCGCTGTTTGCTCTCCGTAATTAGCTCTTAGCTCGCCAGGTCCCCCCTTTTAACGCTCTGTTCTCTCGACACACCAACAGAAGAATTGATCTTTGGTGACCGACAATGACTCGCCGTGTGCTTGAGGTGTGCGACCGATGTTCGGAACAAAGGCGGGCAAACACGGGGCAGCCAGAGCTGAGGGGACAGGCCCTCCAGCCTCGTCGAGCCGTTGAATTCCTTAAAACGCTGGGAGGGAGATGTTTGGGTGCGAACGGGGTGGGGTAGTTATTTTGGTTTAAAAGTAAACTGAAAGAGGAAGGAACAGCAGCAGCTGGGGAATCCACCCTGGCCAGAGGCCAGGATGTGGGGAACACACGCGGAGCTAGTTGGATACTAAGATATAGCAGTCAGCTAACCTTCAAATTTGTAAAGCAACTAAAACTAGCAACTACTAACTGGCTGATAGCTAGACGATAGTATCCACCTAGCTCCCACTGCGCACCCGGCCCCAGAAGGCTAAGTATAGCCAATGACGCAAGGTGATAAATAAAAAGTAATGAAAAGATAATGAAATGCCAGTGTCGAGTTTTACTTGGGTATGGCAGCCATTACTTTCTTGGTTGGGAAATTGATGGCATTAATGTTGATTTGGCATGAAGTGCGTAAAGTGCAAACTGCTGAGAGTTTAATTGGAGAGATTCACTAAGCCCTGTAGAATCAACATGTATGATGTCACTGCCGTTCAGTGTCACTGCATCAGAAATGCTGCCGCGAACATGCACGTGGTAAGCATAAAAAGGTGCAACAGGAATTTGCAATTTTCAAGCATGCGTTATATTTTCTGTGACAACACTCGCTGTAGCTCATTGCAGGGAGTCACAAAGGAGGTTGTGTTGCCTTATCTCACCAACCACAAGCCTCCACACAAGCCGACATTTGAAGGACAGTGTTTGCTTTTACAGGTATGGCTTTACAAGATTCTCATCGCACGCGTGCAATTCGCAATCGAGACTGCAACAGTAAACAAAAATCAACACGCCAACCATAAATAAAATCAGAAAAGTCTTTTCACTGTCGTTCATTTTTACTTTTTGTTAAAAATTTTCACACTTTATGTTTGCTCTTGCGAACACGCATTTTTGGTCAATGCCTGTCGTTCAGTCATTAGTGAGATTTATGGTTTATTTTAAAGCCTACTTAAACAATCCACGGGCCTTAGTTATGAAGCATAGTTATGCCCTGGGGCAACAAAGTGTACACGAGGACAAGCGTTTTCTTTCCAAACTTATAAAGTGGATCTTGTTTCATCACTGATTCCGTAGTAATAAAACGGTGGCAAAGATGTCCTGAGGTCAAGAAACATGAGGTAGTGACTGCAGGGTCTGGACAATGCTTTGTTTCGGAAGAGCGATGCTTTTCCTTGAGTCCCCCTTTTTGCCCAGTGGAAAAGATTTACTCTCGCTTCATGACTACGCCCCACATGGCAATGTTAGTTTTAAGAAATGAATGACAGGCGTTTAATGTTGCTGACATTACAAAATGCACGCCAAAAGTGGCTATCGGATATTAGTTATGACAAAGAATAGGGAAAAAATTCGCATTTATTAGATGTGAATAATTTTTGTACTCCGTCTGTCATTAGGTGATATACAGGATACGTCTTCATTATCCGTCACCCGCCGTTAGGTGTCTGTACAGGCGTTGCTTTTGCTGCCGCTGTTGATAAGCACAGGTTCATGTTACACACCCTCGACTATTGCATCTAACTAAGCATCGTTATCTTTGAGTCAATTCTATCAATATGTCGTCTTTGTCTTGGAATGGCTTCCCCTTCTTACATCCTCAGCTCTAGAGGGACTTCCAGCGGAAGACTATTCATCGTCCGGCTTAGACCCTCCGTTGTTGCGAACATTCTCCCCTCTGCTCACTGCCATACACCACTTCACGCGTCTGAGCGCGTGCGACACTCAACTGTCCATCAAATCTTGTCGTGCGCGTGCGACAACAAACTGTCAATCACATCCTCGAGAAAACCAGCTCCTTGTGCTGCCGCCCGCTTTTGTGCTTCGCGGTCCAGTGGCTGACAAAGCGAAACGAGCAGATCGCTTGTGGTTACAGCCATAAGTCGACTCAGCTTTACAACACAGATTCATATAAAATGCAATAAACTTGATAGCTTTTATTCACACGGACTTACTGGTCTTTACAAAATGTATGACTTTCTAGTCAACTATCAAATGATACTATATAAGCTTTCTCTCTTTCTTTCTCCACCAGTCTCTTAATTTACTTTTTTTAGGGGGGGGGGGATTGAAAGGGACGGAAAGAGAGTTTTCTCAGTTCTCCCAATCCATCCCCTCTTCTCTCACCTGAAACCTATCTTCACCGACTTTTTACCTTTTTTCTTACATTAAATTTTTCTTACATTTTTCTGAAGTTCATAATGTATCGTCCTTAGCTATTAGTTTTTACAATTCTTCACATGACCAATGTGACATTTTGCGTCAAAAATAAACATCAAAGCTACAGGACAAGAATGGCTCACTTGTGTTGTGAGGTACTGCCAGCTCTGTAGGAATCTTTTGTCAATGGTCATACACTTTGTTTTTCTTATGCACACCGCTCCGGACAGTGACAGGTGTATAATTTCCGTTGTTGCTTATCAAGTCAACAAGGTCCTTCTGATGAGGTCGTTAGTATGATTTTACAGACGTGCCAGGCCAAAATTTCATTCACTGGCGGGAACAAAAGTCTGACAACGATGGAAGTGGTCGATACGACAAATTGAATAATACCTCTCATGCATTGTCTGACATTTGAGTGATTGTCATTAGTTCTAGTCGCCTCTGTCTCCTAACGAAGTTAGACTTCCATAAGACAAGACCGACAGGAAATGGAGAGAGAGAGAGAGAGAGATGGTGCTGCAGCTGAACATGTCCCTTCTCTCACATTGTGCTTACTGGAATAATTCCAGTTACATTTTGGCTACAAGAGAAGTCAGTAAATCTTTGAAGTATGCCACGTTGACAGACCTTCAAGTTAAGTTCATTAATCTTGTCGGTTCCAAAAAGCCGGTGGTATGCAATTATTTCTGACACTGCACATTACTTGCATATTACTTGCTATTGCTGTCTGCCCTTACCTTTAATCTACTTGTAATATGCATATTTTTATACTTTCCCATATTTTTATTTTAATTTTTGTTGTTTACTCAGGTTGGATAAGTCTAATGTTGCGGTATTATCGTTGTCTTTGACGACGACGATGATGATGATGATTATTATTATTAACGATTTTTTTAAATCTTAAGATTTCCTTACAGTTCCTTTAGCTGTTCATCTGTAGTTTGGAAGAAAAAAAATACATACGCGATCAAATGTTGCTACATTTTTAAACCACTAAGACAGGAATTCGCAGAAAAGGGAAGATGAGGAAGACAAGTTTTTCTCCACATATTCCATATTTTACATTCACCGAATGAATCCTACGGAGCTCGATTCAACATTTAACCTGTGCTTGTACTTTGAGACCTGTATGGGCGACAGACTCCAGCAGTAACAGACACGGGAGGTAGCTGCCATCTTCATAACCAGGAAGATGTCTTCCAGACGCTACTAAGATTTCAGATGCCTGCTGTTTTTAGAATGAAGGTCAGAATAGAAAGTAGAAGGCACAGCAACCGGAAGAAGGAGAAGTGCTTTTAGCAGTCTTGTAAACCTGGATGATTATGAAAAAAAACTTTTCAGTGCTTAAGTACTTCTGAAAGACGCATCTGGAAAAATGGAGACCTTCACATGGTGGAAGCAGGAAGATGTGTAGCTGGCGCCTGCATCAAGCGGAAGTAGTAGAGAAATGAGAATAAGAACAGTCGACAATAAAGTTGCTATATAAGCTCGAAATATATATATATATATATACAGATATGCGCCAAGTCCTTAAAAGCTTTAAAGAGAAGCCTTAGCCACCATTTTCGTCGTTACAAAAATATTCAAATTAAACCTGGACACCAATAACACGGGATGAACACGACGCAATATCTCATTATTATTAGCGTTGCTGACGAGTTTGTTACAGAGCTAGTATGTTAGACAGCCTAAAGTCATCGAAGGTCCCAATACAGGACAAGTCCAATATATTTCAGATGAGAAGAGATTGAATTTAAATTTTTGTCTTTTATTTTACTTTATGGCCATTTTGATGCCATTTAAGCTGATGCGGCATTAAACCACTAAGAATGTGATTAAAGAGTTTTACTGAATTCATTGGTTACAGTCGTAGAGTGTTTGCTGTCGCCTAGTTCTGTGTCATTCTTCACCAGTGCTGCGTTAGCCTGTATTAGATGGGGTAGAAAAGATAGTAAGTTCTTATAGTCCGTCTGCACGTCTCTAAACCTCTCTCTCTCTTTCTTTCCGTCCGTTTGTGTGTGTGTGTGTGTGTGTGTGTGTGTGAGAGAGAGAGAGAGAGTCATTTTCCCAGTCTCTCTCTCTCTCTCCATCTCTATTCCTCCATTTATTTCCTTTCTCTTTTTGATTTTGTTTTCTCCCTTATTCTTCCCCCTTCGTTTCTGTTTTGCTTTTCTCATCCTTTTCAGAATAACGGAGTGATGTTTGCAGATTCTTTTATTAGAGTACACAACATCTACGGCAGCACCACAACATTAGTCGTCCAAATTACCGGCATTATTATCTGCTTACCTTTATTACATCAGTGCTAGTAAAATTAATCTTCCATTGTGTCAAAAAGTAGCAGCAGAAAGACAAAGCGCACTTAAGAAGCAAAGCACATCGAAAGTGTAGAACACAATTAGCAGCTTAACTGTGTAGACTGGAATGTTGGGGAAGCAAAGATTATTACTGGTCTCTTTGGCAGCCAAAATCCTGCACAGTGCCAGAGAAAACACAGTTGTTTTCTCTTTTCTCGAGAGACTGCGTGACAGGCGATAAAGAGTCAAGTTGCGTGACCCGAAGTGTAGAGAAGAGTAGGTGAGCTCATGTTCAGGGTGGCTTTAATGACTGGTGCATCCACTGAGGTCGATGTTTCTGGGCACTACCGCTCGCGGGATGACACGAAGCTAGTAGCAGAATATAAATATCATGCAAGATGCCAAATCTGAAGCCATACACACTAGGGTCGGAAGAAACATATCTCAGTAGGTATCATAAGGTTTAAGGCAATATACACAGGAAGCTTAAGTGTTAGATGGACGCTCTTTTTCGTACACGGTATGCACAAATAAATTCCTTTGTGGAGTTAGTGTCGCATGTTTCACTATACTGCAAAAAACAAAAGCACCAACAAAAATACAACACAATGCAACACAATCCTAATTCCTAATTACAGAGGCTAGCAAGTGCTACCGATTTGCTTAATGACCAATATGGAAATCATATTGGAGGAGAATTTAATGAATTTTATCCTAGTAACAAACCCTGATTTTTTAATGATCGGTATAATGCTAATGGCGTGGTCATGACTCTCAGTTATCTGACAGTAAACATCTGCCAATGTTTCCGAAAATCTATTAATAACCTTTAGTCATGATTCCCAGAGGTCTATTAACGCATTTCTGTCAAAATGTCAGTATGTCAAGCAGATGATGATGATGATGATGATGATGATGATGATGATGATGATGATGATGATGATGATGATGATGATGATGATGATGATGATGATGATGATGATGATGATGATGATGATGATGATGATGATGATGATGACTTGGAAACATCAAAAGCAAACGTAATACGTAGCTTGCACTGTGAAACAGATCTACTAAAAGCGTGAGCCAAGTTGCCAACTGAAATCTTGAACAGAATTGTGGGCGAGTAAGGAGGCAGAGCTCTCTGCATCTGGTTACCGAGCACATGGATTATTAATGAACCTTGACCCCTCAGTAAGGTTCACAGGACTGAGTGGCGTTATTTTCGGCAGCCGCTGGTAACCTGTTGTCATGACAACAAGTAGTCATGCAATAAAAACATTAAGAAGTGCGGGATAGGGGTTATAGCTTTGTTTTATTTTGAGTTTGGTTTGTTTGTTAGTTTGAGTATTGACAATTTACAAATGCAGTTGTGCTGACTACTTTATGTCCAGAATCAAGAGAAGCTGACTCGAGAAGAATAAAAACGACAACGAGTAAAACGACAAAGTACACAGTAAGATCAACGACTTAAAGAAGCTTCAGGGAATCACGTGTTTCTCTTTTTCCTGGATGGCAAATACGCGGAAGTGTATAAATGGGCCACTTTTCAAACAAATTGTACGCTGTCTTTATTTGTGTCTCTGGTGTGCAGTTCTAATATTCAATCCTCTTAATCGAGACCTCACGCGGCACGACAAAACTAAACAACAAAACGGCCGTTGCGGGGACATGAAGTAGTTTATGCTGAGGTGGAGGGTAGGGAATTTGCGACAAGAGGTTGCGTGGTTCAAAAAGCCGGTTGGACAGAAATTATTCAATATTTTTTCAGGACACGGATCTTTATAAGGATTGCCAGCGGTGTTCTTGCTACATACATCGTCAAGAGCCCGAAGTCACTGTCATTCGCCGTCCCTCTGTTAGAACATTCAGCCTACAATGGACAAACAAACAAATCAAGAAAAACCCGAATCGCAATAACTCTCTCGTAATAACCATCGTATCGCCACACAGCTTCGTACGACCCGCTCTATCGATCCACCCCTTAATTACTACCATAAACTGGGGGAAATCTGAGAGGAACCAAACCCATGCATGCGACCAGGCATTCAGGCCGACCAGCTCTTTGCGTGGGAAGTAATTACTCTCATACAGTGCGGATAATGAAGAGAAGTTTAGCGTAGTTCGCTGTGAGAATGCCTGACAGGCGAGCTATGCACAGCAGTGAAAGAAACTTGATTTACATGGCACGCTTTTCTTTCTTTCTTTCTTTCTTTTTTTCTCCCCCAAGTGCCGGTTTCCTTTGGCTGGGCTGAAGGCGTATCGGGGGCGCAGCATAATGGAGGAAACCGCCGCTGTTCGCTTAAAAACTTTAAACAAACATTGATGGACATGAGCAAATTATCTGCAAGAAACGTAATTCTCTTTTGGCCTACTGAAAACATTTCAAAATACAGATTTGTTTGAATAACATATCCGTCCCTCCCTTCCAACACAGAGTTTTGGAATGGGAAACCTAGGGGAGGGGGAGTAGGAATAATGATAACTTAGTTTTTTTTTTCTTACTGTGGTACCCGACACTCAGAGTTTCTGTAATTAAGTGTTGGTTAGACGGAGGAGACATAAAACATCCTGAAAAGTCGATAGTGATAAATAGCGCCTTCGGTGGAGCTCTATTATAAAGCTATGACACTCACACCGATCCGAACATAAACGTCAAGTTACAGTCACGTCCTTGTCGTGAAGCAAGGACTAGCACACGTGCCGTTAACGTCCTGATAACGTAGTTAGGCAACCAGTCATCCGTGAACTGACGTCGTGGCCCAGTAAGTCAACTTCTCGTTCAAATCAGTTTCGTCCTGCCGGTCATGTTGTGTAAACACGATGAACATCATTTGACGACAAGCTGCCGCAATATTTGCCGGGACCGCTTTTCTAGTCAATTTGTTTAAGTTCGCGAAAACAGAACGAGAATCGAAGCTCGCGAAATCCGCCTAGTCAATCGTTTTAAAAGCAAAATGCAATTTAATGAAATAAAGTTTAGACTAGGATGCACTCTTTCTATTCTCTCTTCACATTTTCGCCTTCCTCTGCGTGTTGTCATCTCTTCAGCCGCGCGCAGTGTTTGACGAGTGAGTGATGATGACAACACAGGTATGCTGAAGATCACTGAAGGTGTACATTTTAATTTGGGAGTTGTTACCTTAAATGTTTGATTCACACTATTATGTAATATATAAAAGACAATTTAGAATGATCAAAATTGATGACAAACTAGAGGAAGGTTGCAGTAACTTGGTTGTGTCACCGAAATGCCATGGGATTTTTTTTCTTTCTGAAATATGCTTGTTAAGGGACCTACATTCAACCTTCAGACATTAAATACTAATACAGTAATGAGAGAGAGAGAGAGAGAGAGAGGGAAAATCACCCGTACACACACACACACACACACACACACAGATGTTCAAAGATGCAAATAATACCAGCGATACTCAGCACTTTTACATTGAAGAACGGACGCAAATCAGAAATCCAGGGAGAGGACAACAGAATATTCCACATCGCGGGCGTGACTGTCTTCAGTCCAAAAATGTCAGACGGTTAGACGATGCCAGTCCTCGCACGTTCTAGAAGAAGAGAACGTGTCCGGAACTTCTGGGTGCACAGCTCGCTTGGAACTGCCACTATTGTCCGCCAACTTCTCCTTTTCCTGCTCCTGTCCACCATGTTGGTTCCATCAGTCACGCTTGTAGGCTGACTGCGCAGATGGCTGACCCCACTACAAGCTGTCTGTCTCTGAGAGCCGTGCGGTAAAATCTTTACAACAGTGGTCTGCCACACACAGACATTTAGAACACTTGACGCCGTTCTGAGGGCAAGACTCGTGAATCTGAACGGCTGTTGCTAAAACATCCATCACCGGCCACCAGGTGATGTTTTGTGCACCGATCTCAGCAGTCGAGTCCCATCCAGTTTCTGCGGGGGAGAAGCAGCAGGAAGACAGCACGTGCAATCTTGATCACTTCTGCGAAAGGAGAGAATGAAGAAGGGAGGGACGAGGTGTAGGCAGCAAAGGACAAAGAGAGGAGGGGGTGGAGGGAGGAAAACATGGATGAATGGGAAGGCAGTGAGGAGGGAGGTAGCTTGCAATTACCCACAGAGTTAAAGAGAGAAGGACAAAAAGAAGAAAGAAAGAATCAAAGCGATAATGACGGAAAAAAAAGAAAGAATAGACAAAAGCCAGCGGGTCACACACATGAGAACCGAGCTGCCACTACAGACACAAGCTCGTCGATAAGTCTTATGGTGTTAGCATGACACACGTGCGCTAATCTCCTGCTTCCTTTTGCCTTCGGCATAAAGAGTGTATTTTGATAACTTTTATATTTTCTACCGTTGGCGTATGGTTGTTAATATATATGCGCGCCTCTGTGTGTGTGTGTGTGTGTGTGTGTTCAAACAAGCCAAGCAACTATACCTTTTCCTGACTCCTGTTTCTTCCTCTTGACAACATCTGTCAAGAAGGTTTATATACAAACCTAGCAGTAGGTCTGTTACTTAAAAAAGGAACAAATATTTTTACTTAATCCCTAAATCAATAAACTTGCTACAGTAAACTTACATCACTGACAACTCAAAGTAAAAGTAAGAATCACAAAAATGAGATTTATGAACTCATCGATTGTTCTTTGCATCATCAGACCTCAAAGCCTCTCCGAGATGAAGTTCCGAGGGTTCTTTTCAATAGTTTTGTGTTCCAGTGAGTAGACTGCACGAGAGTCTGGTGGTCACAGACATCCAATTTTAGTACCGCGTCATCAAAATCCTTAGGAAATATTTGGAGGGTTAAATGTATAGTCTTGATAATTTCAGGACATTGTTCTTCGGCTCTTTCATAAAAGTGAACTGGGCCGTAATTATGCCAAGGACGGCATCTAGCAAACGTTCAACGCTCGGAGGACTTGACAAGACGATGAGGATCTGAGAGAACTAAAATAAAAGAAGTCTTTACACAAGTGTGCATAAAAAGAGGACAGTCCAATTTCAAATTTAAAAGGGCTAGGCAACTTAGCTGACAATGGAGACTTGGCAGATGTAAAGGCATGGAAAACTGATGACAAGAAGGACTCTTCAAGTTTCGAGACGGGAAGGTGGTTGAAGTCTAGACGAGAAAACCTCGACGCACCGAGATTCTTGTTAACGGGTATCTCCCCCAGACACCGGTCAGTACATTTCATGTAAAGAAACATAGCTGACATTTCCTTACTGTTGACACTCTGCGACAAGAGATAAGTTCGCGATCTTTCTACGTCGACATCACTCGGCAGGAAGTACTGTTAAGTGTGTGTACAGACAGGACGTACTACAGAACGCGAGAGTTGAGCTCCCTCCGAGCTGGAGTAGATAATGGGTGCCCCCTGGCGGTGGCAGCTACCCCCCTGACGTCGAGGTACTTCTGAAAATTACCAATGGCCATCAACAGCTGGCATTTATGGCGCCCCATCCCATGGCAGGGTGACCATAGACCAGACCGTTCCGGCTCGTTACTCTCTTCACTTGGACAGGTAAGAGCGATGCTGCAGCCGTCTGCTAAGTGAGGCTATTAGAGAGAGCCGGCTATGGTGTTCGCTGTATGTGAACCAAAACGACCAGCAGTGTGAGGGTTTCTTTTTTTCATTATTCTGAACTATGTGGCTTTCTTCTTTATTGTAACAAACGTAAACGAGCGATATATATATATATATACTCTGACCTCACTAAAAAGCAAGATGCTTATAAAGTGTGGTAATCAAGTTTCATCATCATCATCATCATCATCATCATCATCATCATCATCATCATCATCATCATCATCATCATCATCATCATCATCATCATCAATACATTGATGCTAGCTATTGAGCGGTTGTGGACAAATCAAACATAGAGGCGACCAGTCCACTGTTTTATGTTAGCCAGTTATTGCTTCCTCCGTCCGCCTCGGCGACGACCACCCTCCAAGGTGTCCCGAAAGATGGTTTTAAAGAGAATGTTGTGCTGGGTTATGTGACCTGACCAAACAAGCTTCACTGCTGTTAGAAGAGGATCCTGGTGCCTCGAGAGAGAGAGAGAGAGAGAGGCAGTCGTGTATGACTTACTATTCATAGCATTATAGGAAATACTATTCATAACATCATATATTCATAATATTATTTGGAAAAAACCAAACGTAATTGTACTACATAAAAACAAATGTGTATCAAAGTATAAAAATAAATGAATGTTTCAGAAAGAACAGAGATTACAAGGCTCTTTTTACACGTTTTCATAAAATGTAGGTAAGTCTGCTGTCAAAATAAAAGGCGCAATTTGTTCATAAGTCACCAAGAATAAAATATAACAATCTTTCATTAAATTTAAGAAGATTGAAGATTAAAATAAAATCTTTTAGAAATCAAATCAAAGCTAGCACTCAAGAACAAAACAAATAGTACCTGAGTTCATCGATATCCTTTCGACTGAACCCCTTCTTCAATCAGAACAAAAATCTTGTCTCGATATAATAATGGCAACAGGAAATTCCGACAATCTGTGTATTTTCGCAAGTGTAATTCCGGATGCAGTACAATACGTTCAAAGATTTTCTTTTCTCTTGCACCGCGGAGGCAAAGTAAGAATATGTTGTTTCAGCAAACACAGCTGTGGGTCTCTGGGGGAAGGCCTGGAGCCAGACCGTGTTTGGCTTTTCGTCCTCAGACGATCTGCAAAGTTCATGCCAGAAGGCTGTAGTTTGCTCCTTTTGTTTCACAGCAGATACGACCACTTTCTTGCAGCTGACAGGAGAGATGGCTTGCCAGCTTTTTTTTTCCTT
Organism: Marisa cornuarietis; assembly: GCA_004794655.1. Taxonomy (NCBI): domain Eukaryota; kingdom Metazoa; phylum Mollusca; class Gastropoda; order Architaenioglossa; family Ampullariidae; genus Marisa; species Marisa cornuarietis. The sequence continues at coordinate 3,924,391 of SMMW01000066.1, forward strand.
TAGGAGGGGGTGGAAATGGGAAAGGAAGAAGAAGTTCCGGAGATTTGCAATGCGTGGTTTGCGTGTTGTTGACTAGTTCCAAGAGTGAGGGTATTCACAAGAGGATGGTGTGTTTACGGACATGCCGTAGCATCTACCTACTTGTCTGGCTGGAAAGAGATGTTTGAAGTCGTGTTTTGCTTGTGAGAAGAAAAAAAGACAAGGTATTGACATCTTTCTTTTCTCTCTTCCTCTGCTTCTGTGTCTCATGTCTGCGTGTTCATCCACTTTCTGTTTCTTGTCTGACGTTCTCCATCCGTCTTTGTCTGTCTCTGATTCTGTCCCTATTCTGCCTTCTCTTTCTATGCTCTCCTTCCCTGACGCAGTAATCATTTCTCTTTGCCCATCTGTCTCTGCAGGCCAAAAAAGGAGTAGAGCTTGATGCTACTTACAGAAGCTGAGGGCCACAGTGATAATCTGGCATCCAGGCCTGTAACAGCAGGTGTGCGGTATGGCGCTCACGTCGGCAGAGATTTCAACGACTGCCGGGCCATCTGCACGTGTCCAGACTTTAGGTTTTTGTTGACAGATAGCAGACTTATGCGCGTTCTATCTTTATGAAGCAGCAGATAGTAGAAAATGACCTACTGCCACCGCAGGAGGAAAAGCAGCAGAGAGACAAATGAAAGATTAAAATGAAGCTGTAAAAACTTTCGTCGAAGAGAGGAAGGAAGTTATCAATCAATTCCACCTAAAAATAAAAAGCAGTGGGAAAACCAGGACACAACGCAAATAGAAGGCAACGGAAAATGCTGCTTTCAGTGGGTGGGCGGTGGTGAGGGTGGGGGTGGTGGTGGTGGCGGTGGAAGAGTGGTTTTTATCACTTTCAGTTTTGACAAAAATTATTGATTGAAAATAGCTGGAAGGTAAGTGAAGGGTTACATTTTTTCCTTTTCTAAAACTCTGAATTCGAAACAGCCTTCATGCAGTTGATAATAAATATTGTATAAAAGGGACTGCTTAACGCAAGCCCAACGACAGGATAACTGCAAAAGAAAGAAAGAAAGAAAGAAAGAAAGAAAGAAAGAAAGAAAGAAAGAAAGAAAGAAAGAAAGAAAGAAAGAATGCAATGCATTAGTGCCTACGAAAAATCCAGCTGTGAGATCCTGTCTTAATCACATGCAGCTGAATAACTATAGGTAAAGTGGAACGGGCTTTCTTGCCCTGTGTCAAACAGAAGGATAATACGAGGAGAAATCCACAGAAATCCCAGTTCACTCCCTCCCTCCCTCATGCACTCAGACTGTCTTCGGCTGTTTCACTTTTGTCGTGCTGTCCTCTACTGATTGCTTTAGATGCATGTACATGCGAAGACGTTTGTGATGTCAATCATGTCACGAACGCACGGAAAGTGTGGACAGGTCACGCACAACACACACTGATCTCACAGCGTTCTTCACGTGTCCTTTCACACAACAAAATACAAAGACCTGCACATGGGCTCGAACGTTTCTATTAATCGGGTGAACGTAAATCTATACTTTACTAAATAACAACAGAAAACTTCAGCACAAATATTCTACACTGAGTTTGCACCGAAACAAATATATCTAAGCAGTTTATATTAAAGTCCTTCAAGTTCTCTCTTCTTCTGTTGTTGGGGGGGGGAAAGGGTCGACACGGCAAACAGTTCCCCTCTTTCAGTCTTGCTCTCTGGCGTTGATCATACGGACAGCCTACATTCACCAAATAACTCCGACAGTCTAACGGCAGACAAATGATCGAGTCAATAAAAATTCCACAGTAGGTAAATCCACACAGTTCTACGATCTTCTCAAGAGATCACACAGCAGTTGAGAAAATTAGTAAATCGAGGAACCACACAGATAATATTTCTCCACACAGTTCTACGATCTTCTCAAGAGATCACACAGCAGTTGAGAAAATTAATAAATCGAGGAACCACACAGTTAATATTTCTCCACACAGTTACTCTTTCTCCATACAGTTAATATTTCTTTACACCGTTAATATGTATCCACACAGTTACTATTTATCCACACAGTTGCTATTTCTTCACACAGTTACTATTAATCCACACAGTACTATTAATTCCAACCTCTGTACCAAATTCCTCTTTCTCCTAGACTCTCACGTCTGCTTCCTCTTCCAATTTCTAAACAACGCCCCCTATACACATTCAAACCAGGGGTCATAATCGCTATTCAATCAAGGGCGACAACCTCGTTACTTCGACGTTCAGGGGTGATAACACATGTTCATAACATTCCTCCCCTCCTACAAAAAAAAATGTTCACATTTTTGCCTAACTACAATAGAACTGTTACGTTGTACGAAAAAATTATCTTACAGCCCTATGGAATTTCTTGATCCATTTCAGCCCTTGATAAGGCATCGGCTAATTTATTAGTGGTCCCCTTAATCGGCTGAATATCAAACTTAAACTCCTGGAGGGCTAAAGCCTACCGCATCACTCTGGCATTCTTATAAGGATTAGATGTGAGGAACGATAGGGGCTTGTGATCAGTATGTAGGGTAAACTGTCTCCCATACAAATATCTAGACAGCTTCAGAACAGACCATACTATGGCCAAACACTCTCTTTCTACTGTGCTGTATCTCTTCTCTCTATCCAGTAATTTTCTACTCACATATATGACGGGTAAGAAACTGTTCTCAATGTTGTAGGTGAAGAGGGCTGATGGAACTTCTGCACGTCGAGGGTATTGTTTTAGCATGTTTATGTAGTAGGTCTTCTGGTTTAATCATTTCCTTGAATATATCGATTACTTGTTCACTTTTTTGCACTTCTTTATAGATTTAGACAACTCTTCTGCTGTGGTATCCAGTTCACGACGATAGGCGATCAAAGTGTGTTTAAAGTTTTTTTTTTTTTTTTTTACAAGAGCAGATGGTGTTGCTGTTTTTCTTTTCTTGGGAACTCTCGTGATTTTCATCCTTTTGTTCTTGCCTACCAGTTCGAAGCTCAGCAGTAGGTATTGTAACTCCTTGAAGAGTGTTACATTGGAGTCCTCTACAAATACCGGTTCTTTCTTGGCTGTCCCCAGCCCTGTTATAGGTTCTGTGAAACTCTTCTGATGGATTTCACGATCTTTTGACAAGATGCCAATGAGTATCTTCTTCTCTGCTATGTCTTCTACTAACTGGCGTTTCAATCCCAGATATTCCTTTTGAGTTTCTCTCCTATCACCAAGTCTTTGTTCGAGTTCTCTCATTTGCTTTGTCAAACGTTCCACGGCTCGGTTAGCCTCCACACTGTTTAATTTCTCGACTTCCAGAGATCCTTTCAGGTCTCTAACACGAAGCTTTAAGCTTTCTGAGTTGAATTTCGTTTCCAGATGAGCTGTTCTTTCTGCCTCGGTGTTTCCTTCCAGAAAATTCAATCTTGTGATAGTATTATCAAGATCTTTCCTGAGTCTTTCCTCTCGTTCCTTGAAGGTTCTGATATCTGCTGAGGCTTTCAGTAGGTCATCACACTGATGCTTACGTCTCAACTCCAATTCATGAATCTTTTCTTTCAACTCACCAATGGTCGACTTCTGTTGTTGGCACAGTACAGCCAATCGATCTCTTTTCTTTTGGTTAACATCCATCTCGGCCTTGAGTTGAGCAATTTCTTTGTCCCTGATCTCTAACGGCAGTCTACACTCACGACCTTCTGCATCTTCTTTTATGTTCTCTAGTGAGGAATCGCTTTGCTGTAATTCCATTCGGTTGTTCTTCTTTATATTCCATTGAACTGGTGGTAGAGTTAGGGGTTGAGGTCCCTGCATCTGGCGTTGGAATTGCGCGCGTGTGGTAACCGCTGCTGTTGGTTCTGACTCTTTCTCTTGTACATCAAATACCACCCGTTTTGTACCTCTCACGTTTCCAATGATTAGGTCGACAACTGGATTTTCGATGACACAACATTTCAGGTCTCCACTGAAGAAAGGTGTCTCTACTGGAACACGTGCTAGAGGGAAGGTTTCAACCTTTCCACCAAAGGTAATACAAGATTGTTTCCCGTTCAGTCGGTCCTGTGGTTGAACCAAGGAGGCTCGTATACCGGAGATGGTTGCACCTGAGTCGCGTAGCACCTTAACTTGCTGTCCCCTAATCCGTCCTGGATACAGATGTAGTTTACCCAATTCCTCCTCGTCGGTGACTGAACACATAATAGCAACATTGGCTGGGGTTGGGTTGCTCTCATTTTTCCAATTTCCATTTGTGTTATCTTGGGGTCTATAGCTTGGACAAACCTTCGCTATATGTCCAAGTCCTCCACAGTTGAAGCAACGTCGTGGTGGTTTCCAACGATCAGGATGACAAGGGCTGTTTCGATCATATATGGTCGTTGGTGCTTCCTTCGGAACTGTTCTTATTGGTGGGGAGTGGGGTGGAGTCCTCCATGATTCATTCCTTCTGTAGGGAGGAGTATTTCGTTGTCTTGAAGATCGAGGAGAAGTAAATTGGTGTCTGTCCTGCTTTGGGCGAGCTGGCGGTGAAGAAGGAGGAGTGGCTTGTCCCACATTTGCGAACATGATAGTTTCTGTTCGTCTTGCCGGAGATTTCTGGGGTGTGCTTGGCGATAACGTTCAGCACTGTCAATCATTTCATTAGCGTTCTGAAAATCTCTTTCTCTCAGAAATACGGCTAAATCTCTAGATACACTTTGCAGTACTTGTTCTCTGACTAGCAGATCATGCAATCCTTCATAAGTTTTTTGGACTTTGGATAAGTCAATCCACCTGTTGAACAATCCGATTAGTCGGGCTTGAAAAGAATGCATTGACTCTTGAGATTGGGGTTTCACCGATCTAAATTTTTCTCTGTAACCTTCGGCGGTGCACTGAAACTTGAGTAATAGTTCTCTTTTGAGCACATCATAATCCACGGGGCCCTGTACACATAGGTTATCATATAGCTGGAGGGCTTCTCCGTGAAAAGAAGTGGCGATTTGTAATGGCCAGATATCTCTGGTCCATTTAAGGGACTGCGCCTGAGCCTCAAATCGATTCAAAAATGCGTTGATATCGTCTTCGTCCTCTTTGAAGGCGGGGAGTTTATGTGTGAGTCCTTTTGGGGTTTGGTTCCCATTACTCCTCGTCGCGCTGGAATCGGTCTCTCTCTCTAAACGTAGTTTCTCTAATTCGAACTGACGCTCGGCCTCTCTTTCTCTTGCGGCCCTTTCAGCTTCTTTTTCTTTAGCTATCCTGTCAGCTTCTTTTTCTTTATCTAATCTTTCTGCTTCTTTCTCTCTGGCTAATCTTTCTGCTTCTTTCTCTCTGGCTAATCTTTCTGTATATCTGTCCTGCCTTTCAATGCACTGAAATACATACTTTGTAAGGGCTTCTTCTTTCAATCCCAACAGTTGTCCTTCTTTCATAAAGTCGGCTACCTCCCTAACGGATTCAGCCATGGTTAACACCTATCCAACACAATTACTCTAGTGTGTTTACAAAAAGGGAGCACCCTACTATCTAAGCTTCTAATAAGGCAGAAAATACAACCAGAATTGCAATAAGTCTAAGCTACTGGCATGTCAACATCAATCAGGCAAAAAAAATTATCTTCAAGGAATGCAACTGGGTTACAAAATAACATCAATAGCAGTCTTAACTTGTTCAAAACTAGTCACTCAGATTTCTAGATCTATTAACAATCCTAAAGTACCGTACGAGTACATCAAAATAATCCAAGGGCGACAACTTATTCAAACATCCAATGACTTCACATAAATTAATAAGTGAACACGCAAGGCCCAGAATTATTTTTTTTTTATAAAAATAAAACAAGACAGATAACTACAGGATAGAGAACATCCACTCTCACTTTCGGTTTCTGCATACACTTTCACACAGAATAGTGAGCTTGGAAAATAAAGACGAGAGGCAAAGTAGAAACAGAGGCTAATTCCTTACTACGGGTAGAACTTTACACACCCGTAGACCCGTGAAGCTGGAGACGGGGAAACTGCACCACGCCCAACATGTAACACTTAAACACTGAGCAAATATAAATAAGTACAACCGCTTTGCAAAATTCTCAAAGATAAATAATTAACTGCCAACCTTCTACCACTAAGTCCCAGGGGAATCACAAACACTGAATCGAAGACACACTTTCACCCGACTCTGTACCAAACGAAACAAACCCACGACAGATCACGTCGGGGTCACCAATGTCACGAACGCACGGAAAGTGTGGACAGGTCACACACAACACACACTGATCTCACAGCGTTCTTCACGTGTCCTTTCACACAACAAAATACAAAGACCTGCACATGGGCTCGAACGTTTCTATTAATCGGGTGAACGTAAATCTATACTTTACTAAATAACAACAGAAAACTTCAGCACAAATATTCTACACTGAGTTTGCACCGAAACAAATATATCTAAGCAGTTTATATTAAAGTCCTTCAAGTTCTCTCTTCTTCTGTTGTTGGGGGGGGAAAGGGTCGACACGGCAAACAGTTCCCCTCTTTCAGTCTTGCTCTCTGGCGTTGATCATACGGACAGCCTACATTCACCAAATAACTCCGACAGTCTAACGGCAGACAAATGATCAAGTCAATAAAAATTCCACAGTAGGTAAATCCACACAGTTCTACGATCTTCTCAAGAGATCACACAGCAGTTGAGAAAATTAGTAAATCGAGGAACCACACAGATAATATTTCTCCACACAGTTCTACGATCTTCTCAAGAGATCACACAGCAGTTGAGAAAATTAATAAATCGAGGAACCACACAGTTAATATTTCTCCACACAGTTACTCTTTCTCCATACAGTTAATACAGTTAATATTTCTTTACACCGTTAATATGTATCCACACAGTTACTATTTATCCACACAGTTGCTATTTCTTCACACAGTTAATATTAATCCACACAGTACTATTAATTCCAACCTCTGTACCAAATTCCTCTTTCTCCTAGACTCTCACGTCTGCTTCCTCTTCCAATTTCTAAACAACGCCCCCTATACACATTCAAACCAGGGGTCATAATCGCTATTCAATCAAGGGCGACAACCTCGTTACTTCGACGTTCAGGGGTGATAACACATGTTCATAACAATCAATAAATTACAATGTTAAACCAAGCGGCCAATAAAAAAGACGGTGCCTAGAAAAGAACTGTTGTACCCACCACTTGCCATGCCATCCCACCCGCTCCCCCCAAAAAAAACTCTGCTGACAAAACGAATGTAGCAGTAAACTAAATTGCTAAAGAGAAGAGAAAGAGGCAAGCCCAGAAAGCTCTTGGTAAGAGAAATGTAAGATTTTTGATAAGCCGGAGGCACAAAGATAGCAGGCCGTATACACAGAGCGGAAGAAGGACGGGCGACCCTGAAAATAATCAAAAAGATTAATTTAAGAAGATGGCTTTGAGGAGATAGCTCCCAGAAAAGACGGTTCTGAGAAGATAACCTTACAGATAGCAGTACGTGTGAGCTGTAGGAGTGTGAGAGGCACTAGATGTTGTAGGAGAGACATGACATGGGAAAAGATTAGGAAAGCCTAGATATGCACAAACATAGCTAAAATATACTTTTAAATAGCAACATCCATCTTCTTGGAAAGAAATATTTAAAAAATTGTCTATGTAATAACTAGTTAAAAGTAACTAAAATATAATATTCTTACAGCTATACACCTCAAAATTTGTTTGGTCTTAAAATGTCAGATCAGAGTGTTAAGTCAAATGAGTTTATATTTTTATAGTTATTATGGTGAGGGTTCAAGAGTTACACTTTAATAGTTCTTAGATCTAAGTAATTATTCGACGAGAACATTTAAACATTTAAATTAACTTCAGCAGGCTAAATTATTTAATTTAGGTCTCAGTTTGAGGGCAAAGCTAGTGCAGCTAATGTAAATAATTAAACAGTGTGTTAATTAACAAGAACGGCCTTAAATGACATATTATTTCACAGCACTAATGTATGCTTTGACCATAATTCCCGACGTGGTCATCAGAGTTGGGGAGAGGAAGACGATGATTCAGGGACGTAGCAGCTGATGAGGTTGTCCACTGTCTTTTTTGTGAGGCAGAAAGTAGGTCCAGCAGCGCTGTGGATAATGATATGTGTTAGTATTTAAAACATGTTTAGGATTAACCAGTGCAAATGTCACCGGAGATACGATGACGTTTTCGTTTCACCTACCTACACTCTCTCTCTCTCTCTCTCACACACACACACACACACATCTGCAGGCACTCGACATATGATTTCACAAGGATCTCTATAAATTTTACTGTATCTGTCAAGACTTCTGCTGTCGTATGGACATAAATTGACAGAACCAGAGACAGGGGATTTATTTTTACATGCAAATACAATTTTCTTTCCCTGAGAAGGATTGAGAATAAATAATTAAACGAAATGACTTTTCCGCGATTTGTAGCATTTGGACGCTGCAAGGATCCAAGGACAGAAGAGAAATAAAATTCATAATCACATGCAGCAAATGCACCTTTTAATCCAAGAAAAGAAATCAGTAACCGTTTTTATTACGTTTTACCGCGTGTGTTAGTAATGAGAAAGTAATCTCGTTTTAAGTCCTCTCCCGCTCCATCCAACTCTTCCCCCCCAAAAAAAAAAAAAAAAAAAACCACCACCAACAACAACAACAACCACAAAACAAATTGAGTGTAGTACCTAAATGCTAGTGTCTGTGTCTAATTTGTAACTGCATGTTCTTTCAGTCATCACACAGAGAAGAAGCCATAACTCGAGCACTTACGCTCCTCAACGTCCTGGAGAATGTTTTTTGTTTTACTTATATATCACCCCTGCCTCTCTCTCTCTCTCATGCATATCACACAGTTCCCCCACACACCCGAGCACCGATCACGAACTACAACGGTCTACCATCTGGTGACGTCACTGTGTGCTGCTGTCGATTGGCTGGTCAATATGCACGCAGCCAACACACTCCCATATCGAACGCCACCGTTCCTCCGTTCCACTGTTCCTCCGAACGGAGCAAGCCAGAGATCCAGGCAGGCGACCTCTGCCGCTGAAGAGGCTCAGAGGGTGTTTGCTCTCGACAAAGACTGATATGGCATGTACCCAACGTGGTGGATTTTTTTTTCTTTTTTTCTTTTTTTCATCTACCGGTCCGCGCCGAACTCTTTCCTCTCGCGGAGGAGCCTGATGGCGCACAGTGTCGGGCAGAGGAGCCAGGGTCAGCTGCTGATGCACCAGGGAATGCGAGGGGAGCCACTGCGCTATCGCAGTCCGATTAGACTTGCATTTCCAGAGGGTTGAAAGATCCATACGTCAGCAGATGTTAAAATAAAGGCGATTATGCAGCTACTGAGGGATGTTTGCCAGTGCACGTGAACAGTTCTAAATAAGACTATGTACATGGCTATGAATGTGACATGAGTCACTATGGATGTCTGGGAATGGTATGGATGACTGTGATTGTGTCTGTGGATGTGAGTATGCTGACTATGAATGGGTGTGAATTATTATGAATACGTATGAGTTACTGGCAGTGCGTAAATGACTAAAATATTTTCCAAACAAACACGCTGAAGTGCTTTATAGGCTTCAAGGGAAAGAAAACGCAAAACACAAAAACAGAACAAAACTAAAACTGAAACTGCAGTGCAGAGCAGCTACTCTCGAAACACTCAGCAGCTTGTCTTCAAGCAGTACCTGCGATAATTCCAATGTATTCTTGACCCTGTGACCCCCGAGGAAATGTGTAGTTTAGCGATAACAGCCGGCATTCGTCTGATAAGACGCAGCGTATCAAGGAACGACACCCGGCGTCTTAACAGTAACAGACAGCGTATCAAGCAGTAACACCCGGCAATCCCATGTCAGTGTAAATAAGCACACTTTGCTTCAGACAAGAAAAAAATTTAAATAAAGAAAAATATTCTCCGTGGCCCATTTCTCGCGCATGCGTCCTTCCAGATGTAGGGGCAATGCTTGCGGGCATCGATCTGTGGAAGAAGAAAGTAAATCAGTGGAATTCATTCAAGCCTGCTATTGCTGCAGTTGCATGACATTTGCATGCGTGTGCTGTCTGCCATCTATGCACGTGCATCCCCGCAGAGCGTTGCTATACGAGGAAGAGATAAGCGGGCTTAGAACCGCTCCACCAGCGGACCTGTCTTCTCCTCACTTACTTCAGTGCTTGCGTCTGTTAGTCTGGCAGCCTTTGAAGTCCATTGTACACTTTATCTCGCCATTCGGCCTCAGTGCACTTCTCGGAGAAAGAATTTGGATGGTCTTTCCGTTTCTTGTAATTCAGATTTATTTAATTCAAGTTTATTCAGAGCAGGGAGGGGTCGTAGGGGCGGGGTTTGAACACAGTGGTGTTCCAGCGTCACTCTCGTCTCTGGGCTTAAGATATCCGATTGAGAAAAATAGAGAAAATAAAGAAAAAGAAAAAAAATTCAATCATAGCTGTTCTCTACGACAACAAATCTGACAGGGCAACAGAAGCGGAGACATGGGATCACCATCGAATGGACCAAGCGGGCACGTGTAAGCCTTGAAGATGTGCTGACGCCTTGCTGCATGCCCTGGTAGGAAGGCAACGAAGCTATCCAAGCTTGCCAGTCAAAGATACACAGGTATTTCTCCCTAATCCAGCTTAATGTGGCAAGAACACTAATACTAGGAGCTTAGAGAAAGCTTCTTGGAAAACATACTGGGAGCACGGGCAGAGGGAAGGGGAAAAAGCGAGAAAAAGGTTGGGTGAGAGAGAGAAAGAGGGGCTGAGGCACAGAAAGAGGGATGGGGTGGTGGTGCGAGATACTGAAAAACAGAAAGAGATGGAGTTGTCGACATTTGGGATGGAGCTTGGGGGATTAGGGAGGCAGCGTGGAATCTTAATCTGAGATACTGCATCTTGTGTTGTTGCTTCGTGACGAATGTATTCGCCAATTCCCTCCATCCAGGGCCGTACTGAAATGTAACGGACAAATAAATAGATCTTCTTCCTCGCCTCATTTCCCGTAGAAATAATGGCTGACTGAAACCCTTCCAGGTCCACAGAGAGTCATAGATGACTTCGAGACTTACAGTGGTGAATAATCCGCACAATGGTCATCACTGTGACCTTTCAACTTTATGTTTTAGTTTAGTTTATTCGTGCATACGAAGTGTAGTATTAGAATGTGTAAATACCTGTATTTATGAATGTATGTGTATATATGTATGTATGTATGTATGGAAAAATAAATTCATTCTATCCATATCTCTACATGTATCTATTGATATATATTTATATATGTGACAAGTGTTAAGTCCAGTTCTCTCAGGTATGTGTATCGTGTGTTTCTGTAAGTCAAACTCTGCAGTGAGGTCCAGGGACCTACAATAACACACAATAAGAAAAAAGGGACAGACAATGATCGGAAAAACACCTTATTGGCACTGTGACATTTTCGACTGCTTGCCTCGCTAGACTTCACTTCCTTGTGGCATCTCTCAAACACCTTGTACAATTCTGTCTATTCTCGTCTACGGATCCGTGAATACAACCGTTTTGTTTACTTAACGCCACGTGACTAAACAGCTGGAGGAACTTCTCCCAGACACAGTGCGCGCAGTCAGGGGGAAACTAGACGTTCATAAGCAACTAGTTGCTCGTTAGCAATGTTCAGATTATTTTAAAAAAAGTCACTAGGTCACGATTTTTGCTTTTTGAGGACTTAAGTAATAACATGTCATGTAAGCTCCAGAAATCGTTTCTTGTTTCCATAGCAACCCATAAACGGTACACCAAAATCGATGCTTGGATGCACGGCCTAGTAGGACACACCAGCCAGCCTAGCCTAGCTGTCATGGTGATTAGGCTCGTAATAAAAAAGAAACCCATCCATCAAAACCGCGATCTCGGTTTCTTGTCGACTACACCACTACATAGTCGACATGTTCTGGTGACATCGTGCCCACTGGAATGACCCCCTCTGTGCCGAGGTTATCTCCTGCCACCTTCGATGGTGGGTATACTGAGGCACTGGGCGCATTGAAAATTGAAATTGTGAGCAAGTGTTAATGCTTGTGCATGCGCGGCATGCATCTGTGGAACTTTATAACTGGGTGCTAATCTGAGCAGACGAATATGGAGAGGGCTAAATAGCAACTTAAAGTCGTGCAGCTACTGCAAAAGACGACGCCTGTGTGATTTGTTAGAAACGTTTCACAACATCAAGTCGGTAAATCGCGAGTTTTCGCTATTTTTCATCAAAAACGTTAGTAATAACATGCCAGGTCAGCATTAGAAATCGTTTCTTGTTTCCATAGCAACCCATAAATGATGGAACGCCCCACTAATTCAAGCGCCCTCCCTACTCTATCACGCAATCCGCTCTTTGCTCTCTCTCTCTCTCTCTCTCACGCGTGAGCGCACACACACACACACACGCTCGCACACATAAATGCACATAGGCACACAGGTAATCTCGGACAAGCAAACACATTCAGGTTTTTATAGCACAACAAGAACAAACATAAAGGAGTGACCGAGAGAAGAAATAGGAGAAGAGGTAAGGAGGAGAGAAGAGATTGTTAAGATAGAATGGGGAGGAAGACACAAGATGAGAGACAGACAGACAGACAGACAGGTAGAAAGACAGACGTACAGAAAAAAATGGTGAATGTTCTTAGAGTGATTTGGACTGTTTCTTATGGAAACATCAGAAGTTTCCCACGAACTCTGCTCATTTCCGCCTGTGATACTCATTTTCAGCTGTCTGTAGGGTTCGCCACCCGTGTAAGGCTTAGGGAAACAGCCGTCACGCTCATAAAGACGGCGCGAGTGCCAGCAACAGTTGTACCATCAAGTCTAAGACTGGCTGATGATGTGGACACTCATCGTCAACTTTAAGACTGGGTGATGGACTCTACCGGCGACATGTCAGGTCACAGCAAGCCTGCCTATACATAAAATAAACACATTTTCAAGTCTAAACATACTAATCAAATGAAAACACGAGTTCGCCAAAAACCTCAGAGTCTTGGGCTATTAAACTGCATAAAATTCCCCTCTTCGTGCACCGAGCTTTACTGTGAAAAGAAGCAACATTCTGAACTGATTACTCAAAACTGTCATCGTAACTATCCATGGTAATGATATCGACAGCTCTCGACATGGTAGTGGTCCAGGGAAATGCTATTAATGAATATCAGTGGTCAGAATAATACTCCATTGGGTTAATAACTATTGTATGTAGCCAAGGCAGTCTTAAAACCAGCCAGGATATTGGCATTCCATGATTCAATTTATTCTTGCATTCTGTATTCTAAGTACTAAGTTTCTTATTATTATTTTAAACCTTCACATAGTTTGACAGTGGCAATAAATAAACCTAAGCCTTAAGCCTGGTAAGAGGAAAATCGACGTCCATGTCAACAAACTCTGCAGCCGCAAGATGTTGCCGACCTTTGTTTTAAATGTGGACTCCGGGTACAGAACTCCAGCCGAAAAATCTATAGACTTAGCCGAGTAAAAGCCTCTTTATCAACAAACTGGATTAAGCTTCGCATCCTGCCCTGCGTCTTCTCTATGTGTCTTGTGTCACTTAAAGACGCCCACAGATCGATGACCAAGTCCTCGTCCTCTGGTCAGATGTCATACTTATATCAATGTGTAGAGCATAGGACTTCTCAAAACGAGTGCACGCTGGTTAAAATACGAGATCACCAACCCGACTGATGATAAATTATTGCAGAAAATTGTTCCCCGAGCTTTTTTTATTTTATTTCCTGCTTTCCTTTATAATTATACAAAATCGCATCTTTAAAGAAAAAAAAGAAAGAAAAGACAATTAAATATGCTCCCTTTTAAAGTAACTTTGATCTTTGATCTTCGTTCTGTCAAGGCTGACAGCTATACATTAATTTTTTACATGAATCCAACTACAAACTGTAATTTAATGCTTTTATTATCATAGACTAGAGATGTATTTTGTTGTCTTTCAAACCATATTTCCCGTGATTTTGTGTGAGCTGATTTATTTTTAGTGAGGGTGAGGTGAGAGGTTTGATGGATTAGGAAAAGTAAGATGAACTGACTGTGAAATGGTAGAACTTTAAGAGGACTATGAGATGGTGGCTGATGATAAATTAACATACCAATAGTAAAAGTTTGGTCCTGTATAGAAACGAATTCATTTCCAGATGATATCAAGACTTTTTCCCAAACAAAATTTTTTTAACAGGATTTGTCGATGGAGAAATAGATGCATATTGTACATTGAGACCTCGTCTGTCAGTCTTTACCGTTGCACAGAAAGCTAAGAAATGTAAGAAACCCTGACACCAGGCAAGAAAACAACCAATATACTGCAAAACGTAACTGATCCTGGACCGCCAGTTGACATGAGTACAGCAGGTTATCTCGGATATCTCGTCTGGTAAGACATTTTGTAATGAACAGGACATGATAGCTGATATTTCGTGAATTCTTGTTAGAAGATGGTCACGATAATGTTAACAAGTATACTTTTTATGTGCTACAGATTGATAAGACTGATGAGGTGTGAATTAAAAAAACATGTAACTTTTAAAACTGAGTTCTCAAATCTCCCAATAGTTTGAACTAGGGTTCTGAAAACCCCTAGAATTTTCTAGGTGAGAGACACTGTAATGTCTGTCTGTCTTCTTAGGCCTTCGAGTGCGTGTGTTTTGGTCAAATAAACGTAAGAATGTGACAGGTAGACTGAAAAAGAGAGCGAAAAGCAGAGAAAAACGCACAAAACACCTACACAAAGTCACAAAGAAGTACAGCTATAAACACATCAAGAGTCAAAGAGAAACAGACAGATACAAACAAAGACACGAAGAGCCAACGACAAATAGATATAAAAACAAGCAAAAAGCTGTTGTTATGTTATATTAAGGCAAAAAGCCTGCTAACAGCCGAAGCAAACTTTCCCATCAGAGTGTCCCCCTTTTATTCAATTAACTATAGTTGAAAAGAATTCATAACATAATTTTTGCCTTTCCACACCGCTCTTTTACTGAGATTTT